>APFE030399458.1:0-12398 GCA_000404065.3 Pinus taeda
TAGGGTTAATGTTCTTTTGCATGGTATTAATAATAATTTGGTCCATGGTATTTGGCCCATAGGCTTGTTATATAGCAAGCAACGAGAGGAATCAAATCTCTTAAGGTCCAAAACTCTTTTTTGAGTGCAAAACTTGAGAAAGGGTTTTCACCTCGAGAGATTTTATCCATCTTGGCGCTTGATAGATCCGGAATTAACATGGATCTAGGCTGGTTTTAGTCGTGTGAGGCCAAAGAAGATATAACAAACAGGATTGATTTTATCAATAATATGTAAAATCATATAATATTAATATAATATTTTAAATATGCTAAATATGTCTCATATTAATCTGGTCATTTTAATTTTAACTGTTCTTAGTTACTTTAGTTTGTTGAGATGATAAATATTGTGAATAACTTTAACGATGAAATTAAAATTTTGAATGTAAAGTGACAATGTAATAGTATTGAATAATAGAAAATGTGAATAATAAGAATATAGTAAATTACAAATAGGTGATTAATCTCAAACTATTTTCTTCTACTATTTTTATTGTCACCCTTGTTACTTTTGTCGTCTTTTCATATTGATTATATGAAAAGGACAGGTTAAATCATAAACCATTTAAATCTTTAGCTCAAGATATTATAGTAAACATCATACCTTGTCTCCCTTTCTCTCGAATATTAATAGGTTATATTACTATAACACAAAAATTAATTTACATTGTCAATAATATTTTATGCTTACACTGAAATCAATGCACAATATTAATCAAATTAGTTTAAATTTAAGATACCATCATACATCCAATTACATCAAATCAAAAATCAACATATACAATGAAATCAATGCATCTAATGCAAGAATAAATAAGATTAGGAAACAACATGTACACTGAAGTCAATTCATGTAATACAAGCAATCAAATATGATTAGAAATCAACATTTACACTCAAATCAATGCATCTTGTGCAAGTCAGAAAATAGGTTTATGAACCAACATCTTCATTGAAATAAATGCATCTAGTGCAAGTAACGAAATAGGATTATAAATCAACATCTAGACTGAAATAAATGCATATAGTGAAAGCATTGAAATAGGTTTAGAAATCACCATCTACATTAAAGTCAATGAATTTAGTGGAAGCAATAAAATAGGAATAGAAATCGTCTACATTGAAACCAATGTATCTAGTGCAAGCAATCAAATATTATTAGAAATCAACATCTACATTGAAATCAATGCATCAAGTGTAAGCTATCAAATAGGATTAGAAATCACCATCTACACTAAAATCAATGCATTTAGTCAAACCAATCAAATAGGATTAGAAATCATCTACATTGAAATCAATGCATATAGTGCAAGCAATCAAATATCATTAGAAATCAACATCTACACTAAAATCAATGCATCTAGTGCAAGCAATGAAATAGGATTTGAAATCACCATCTTCCTCCATCTCTCCTTCTTTGTCTCTCTATCTCAACCCCCCCAATACACATGGTCTCTCACTCGATATCTATCAATCACTTTGTCCCTCCCTCTCTCTCTCCATCTCTCTCTGCTTCCCTCTCTTCACTTTCCATATATATATATCTATATCCCTTTGTCTCTCTATATCACCCCCAAAACAGACATGCTCTTTCTCCAATCTATCTATCTCTCCCTCCCTCCTCCTCTCCCTCCCTCTCTCTCTCTCTCTTCCCCTTCTCTCCCTCTCCCCCGCTTCTACCTCTCTTCCCTCTTGTTGTCCTCTCTCCCTTTCTATGCATTTTTCTTATCACTCCCTCTCCCTCTCTCTCCACCTTTCTCTTTGTATTTATTTATTCTTACCTCCCTCTCTCCCCCTCCAAATCCATCTCTCTCCCTCCCTCTCTCCACTCTCTCACATCCTCTCTCTCTTCACCCTTCAACTCTGTTACTATATCCCTCCCTCTCTCCCCTCTCCTTCTCTCCCCCATTCGCTCCACCTCTTCTTCTTTGTCTCTTTCTCTCACCTCCAAACATACACACTATTTCTCCATCTCTCCCTTGTCACTCCCTCTCTCTCTCCACTTTTCACTCTCTATGTATTTATTCTTCCCTCCCTCTCTCCTCCTCTCTCTCAAGTCTGCTCTCTCATACATCCTCTCTCTCCCTTTCTCTCCTACCTCCCTCTCTCTTCCCCCATCACTCTCTCAATATTAGTTTGTCTAGAAAAATATAAGCACAAGTTTCATTTCCAATATATTAGCCCTTGTAAAGAATTATCTATAGACCTTTGTTTAACATTTTTGATATCAGAATATCGGCTTCCTTCTCCTCCAAAGCTTGACATAACTCAATTTTGAACCACTTTACCTAATGAATGAAAATCACAAGATAAACAACATTGGGATCAGACATGTAATTCTTCCATTATTAATTATTATGTGCCATTTTATTAAAAGAAGATTGAGATTTTATGCATCTTTCCTTTCACACAATACATGTATAGGAAAATAAAATATTCCATAAAAAGGACTACAAATTCCAATAGTTACTTAGACTTATCATCAAAGATACATAAACCATGGGTGTGACCAAAACGAACAAAATATTTTGGTGCGGTTGCGGCACTCATCCCAAACTTATGAGTCAGGGAATCAGAACCCTCACCCAAACCTTTTTTTTTTACAAGCATGTCTTGCAAATATCTTTGAGATCTCCCAAGTTTTTCAGGGTGCCAAATTTGTCCAATATTTCCAGAACTCTTGAGGTCTAAGTTTATTTTGCTGATATTTTCAATATTTTTGCTAGTGTTTCTGATAAGTTTCTTTTCAGAACTTCAACAATATATTCCCTAAAATTATATTTTCAACAATTATATATATATTGAAGAAAAAAAAGACAAAAATAAAATATGAACTAAAAGTATATCAATTGTTTAGCTTTCACACACATATTGATAAATGAGATAAACAATAAATTAGAAACACTAAAATAGTAAATATCAAATATCATATGTATCATTTTCTAATATGAAATCAAATTGAATTTTCAGATTTCTTACATAAATCGAATTTAAAATTTCATAATTTAAAATCAAATTTCAGATTTTCATCTCAAGGTATTTGTAAATTATATATCTATCAACCAAGGCCCACATAATAATATCAAATTGAAATGCAAATATCATAATATCTCAACATGTTAATGATAAAGTTGAAAACTTCAAAGAACAAAAAAAGAGATTATCTGGAAAGCTCCATGAGTCTAGGAAAAAAGACTTGAGAACATAATCTAGATTGTGAGACTAATTGGACAAAAGTCATCACCCTCCAGATCCTCCAATGGAACTGTTACCCCTCATTTCAGCAAGGGTACCTATAGTTAATTTTTCCTTTTGGGAAGCATCATTGTAGTCCTAGAAAATCCAAATCGTAGACTTGTAGGTCATGTGATGCTATATATTGTGGTGTCCTATGCCTATTACTGTCTACCATACCCAATCGACATACACTCCACTTTTAGGTTCTTTCATCCTGCATAGGATTGGAGGGATTAGGAAGGGCATACTTGGACACATGCTTTAGAGGAACCTTTGGTCTTGTAGCAATGATCACTATTTGTAGTATAGCCCATGTCTTGAGCGCACCTATGTCCTATCCACATGGGCATGTGTCATAGAGTCTGTATGCAATCTCTAGCTGTGATATATCATTCATGTTACATTTCTCAACATGGCAGACTCACATTTTACAACATTTCACCTTTCCCAAGGCAGTTTACAGATCACAACACATAGGATCCCAAGGATCAAGAGTCAACAAAGACTCAAATTGTTCAACATAATTTACTTGCCATGCCACATGGAAATTTTATTAAAATGTCAAGACACCAAGGAGATATGCCCAATCAAATGTGGTTGTACTCCTTTTGTGACACAGGTGGGCTTGAAGAAGGCATATTGAGGTCAATCCTTGGTCAAATGAGGTAAGTGATATGTTAAAATTCATCGACCATTTTTTGTCCAAGCAAACCCATGTGCCCAAATTGGCAAAATCAACCTTAAAAGACAAGTCCTGGCACATCTCAAGAGATATGTTAAGCAAGGAAGGCAAGTCATTGGACCTCCTAAGGAATCTAAAAATTATTTCAAGTCACTTCAAGCCAATTCCAAATGGATCATTGCATCTCTACGGCAAACCATCCTCCTCCTATGTTTGGGTCACTTTATTTAATGGTTGTTTTATGACCCATTTTTTAGCATGGACTATAAGTAGCAAATTATAGAGACATCGGAGAAAGCCATAGTTTTCTCCCAGTGGACAAGTATGCCATATTTGCTTCAGGTTCCTATAAAAAAATCATGCATACAGCATAGAAGGTTGGATGGAAGTTGGAACTATGTCTGTAATAGCACGGGATAAAGTTGTGAATGATTTCATGACAATCCCTAAGGTCACTATTATGGAAATGTCGCTGAAAGTTGTGAGTCTTGGTCTCAATATGGTTGCTGCATGTTATGTTCTTCTACTTGATCTTTGATGGAATCCAACAACTGAAAACCAACCTATTGATAGATCACATCAAATTGTACAAATGCGTCCTGTGATGGTTTCCCTATTTACAGTTAAATATATTGTGGAATATCGTATTTTAGCACTCCATTAATGGAAGTGAGAAATGCTTGCATCACCATTTGGGGAGGATGGAGCTGGTGACCGTCAAATATGCCTTATAGAGGAGGACTTGATACATTTATTTATGGTTTGGGAACATTGGTCTTATTTCATGAAAGGAAAAGTGACTGAGGAATTACAGAAAAAAGAAGCAAAGCTACAAGTTTTGAGATAATTTTGGGATTTCATGGGAGCAAGTTATACATGAAAGTGCATTTCCATTGGGTTGCTAAGACTATACTTTTCGAAGACCACTAGACATGTATGGATTTTTCCCACAATTTTTTTTGAGCCGTCAGGAAGGAGCCACCCTTCAAGTAGCTTCCTACATGTTCTAACAGTGTTGGATTCGATTTTCTAGATCCAGTTGTAGATTCTGAGATAAGTTTGGCTCTATTTCAGCATTTTGTGAGCCTCAAGTTTTAGCTTCCCTTCCCTCCTTTTAGAAACATCTTGTGCTCATTCATGTTCACTCTTCCCTTGACACTTTATATTCCTAACCTCAATTAAACCTAAGCGTAGGAGTATCCATCCTACCAAAGCAACCGAAGCATGCATAGTTTATGTCTTCACTTTCCTAGATCTAGGCCCTGCAAGAGAAGTAGTCCCCATCCCCCCTCGAGACATTGGGTTGCTCCTCTGGAAGGTTGCTCAGAGGTGCTTAACACAAGACTTTTTGTAATGATAACAATTTGTTCCTCATCCAGCAAAAAACCTCCCACAGAAGAACTTGGAAATAACATCATGGACTGTGACAATATCATATAATGGCCTTTAACTATCAAAATTGATTTTTTTTTTTTTTTTTTTTTTTGTTCTGTAGGAAGTCAATGGGCCTCGTAGTGTGTGAGAAGAGTGAGCAGGTCAGTATTTTGTTTTTGTGAGTACAGATCCTAACTTTGATGTTCTAGATTGAGATGTTTGTTTGTTTCTTTTCAAAATGTTCTCCATTTTTTAATGGTTGTTAATCTCTCTGGGATAGCCTTTTAAATATTGAATTGAGAAACAATTTTCTTTCTAGTTTGTAATCACTCTGGGTGCTTTAAAACTTTTGGCTGTCTATTATGTGCTGTTAGCTGAGCTAAGAAGCCTTTGTGAATTCAGCTACTGGATAGGAAATGTTCCAACAAATATAGTTAGTTTTTCTAAAGAGTCAGAGCAACCATGAGTATTGTTAGATTTATTAAGTGTGTGACTATGGGAGATGGTGTTGTGGGAAAAACTTGCATGCTTATTTCCTACACAAGCAACACATTTCGAACAGACTATGTACCAATAATGTTTGATAACTTCAGTGCAAATGTAGTGGTGGATGGAAGTACAACGAATCTTGGCCTCTGAGACACGAAGGGACAAGAGGATTACAATAGGATCAGGTCCCTGAGTTATAGAGGTGCAAATGTCTTCCTCCTGGCTTTCTCCTTAATCAACAAGGCCAATTATAAAAACATTTCCAAAAAGTGGATTCCAGAATTGAGACACTATGCACCATTTGTGTCTATCATTTTGGCAGGGACAAAATTAGATTTACGAAAATACAAATAGTTTTTTCTTGATCATCCTAGAGCAACACCAATCTTAACAACGCAAGGTGAATATTAGAAGAGGAAAATCAGGGCTGCAGCATACATTGAATGCAATTATAAAACACAACAGAATGTTAAGGTTGTTTTTTATGTCATAATAAAAATGGTTCTTCTACCACCAAAGCAAAAGAAACGCAGAAACAAGCAAAGAACATAATTTATTCTTTAAGGGCTTTATCTATATTTGGCATGTGCAGAACTTTAAAGTGCATTATTTAATCAAAGGCTGGCATAATATTTCCCAAGTATTTATGATTTGTTACTATATGTTCACTGTGTTGCTTTTTTATTGTAAAACCAGATGCTCTGGCAAAAGGTCCTTCTTTTTTCATTTTATATCATTGCCTGTGTTGTTATGGAGGACTATTTTGAAATGTAAATGAAAGGTCCTAATTTTTTTTCATTTTATATCATTTCCTGTTGTGGTTATGGAGGATTATTTTGAAATGTAAATGAAAGTTGGGTGTACATGCATAGGATACTATGATGAGAGTGGTCAAATATGTTTTTTACCATGTGAGTTCTCAATTGCTGTTGAAGTCATACTGCTAAGAATCATGTTCAAGGCATGGAGGTGCTCTATGCTTTGCCCTGTCAGAAAGCCATGTAATTTTTTATTACTGAGTTTGGCTATATTGTCTCAATGTGCACGATTTAATTTAGTATATAAAATATCATAGAGTATTTGGTTATTCGACTCTTGGCAAAATATCTAGAGAATTTTTTTTATGTAATTTCTACTTATAATTCATAGGTTTTTTAAGTACAGTCTACTTATTTTCATAACTTAATGGGTGTCACCAATCCAAAAATAGACAACGATTAAATGGAACAGGAGCTTACTAAGGGTGACATCACCGTTGGGGCTCTAGAGCATGGGGCCGAGTGAGGTGCAAAGGATTCTCACGATGACCCTAACAGCTGCAATGTTGGCCTTCTGAGCATCTAAGTCTCTCATTCGGATTTTCTGCACTTACTCCTTCAATATGATAAATGGCCTCTCAAACTCATCAAATGCCAACACCATGCCTGCAAATAGTGACAAAATGAAGCACAGAGATTAAAGCCTAAACATACAAGTGTGGATGCAAAAAAACAATGGATGTTGAACCTGAGACCTAAGATGTGTGTACTCCTCTCTGCGTCGAAGACTGAAAATGGGAGAAATGAAAATGAGGGAAATGCAGTGAAGTTAAATATGAAACATACCTTGGCACCATCAACGGACTGAAGATCGGATGGGGTTCGATACTGGGTTTGCTACTGGTAAAACCCTCATTTGTAAATCTCTTCATTCTAGTTTTCGCTCCCGCCTGTGATCTCTTCAATTTAGTTTTCCCTCCCGCGTGTTGAAAAGTGAACAGAGACTACTGTTAAGTGTGAAGCCAAACTGACTCACATTGTGCTAATGTCGGCACCGACTCCCCGACACTCTGCCATCCCAACCATCACCGCCACACTCGCGCCAAACCTACCACACCGCCATTTGTTTCTAGATCTTCTTCTGAATCACATGCATGATTCTAGATCCTCCTTCAACCTCTATAAATTTGTATTTTCTCGGCCTGAACATCAGCCTCTATAAATTTGTATTTTCTCAGCTTGAGCAAGGCAAGCTAAGGCCTAAGCCTATTGTGTAATATGAAGTGATTTCTATTCTCTAGTTATTTTTTTCTTTTCTGTTGTCAATTTATCTCTTCTGCTGTCTGTGATTGAGTACAGAATATGATCGAGTAATGCTACTATTGCTCCATTTCCCGTGATGTTTGTCTGTTGCCAGAAAAGTTTTATTTTTGCTGTGTTTCTCCAAACTAACATCAATTTTTTTTTTGATATCATGATAATTGAGTT
The DNA here is from genome assembly GCA_000404065.3 of Pinus taeda. NCBI lineage: Eukaryota > Viridiplantae > Streptophyta > Pinopsida > Pinales > Pinaceae > Pinus > Pinus taeda. Next base: position 8,070 of record APFE030399458.1, read on the forward strand.
CCAAATTCTGAATCTAGAGTCTTTCATAGACATGACTATGCACCTTCACAGAAAAACAAGAACCATAAAACATGGCAGAAACTATGACACCCTTCATTTCGCATTTGATATGGCCATGATAATTGAGTTCCAAATTTTGAAACTATAGAATCTTACAAAGACACGACTGTGCAGGTTCACAGGAAAACAAGAGCTCTTAATTTGTTTGTATTGAAAATATTTAAGTGTTCTTGCATATTAGGTGGGTGTAAACAAAAGAAAGTTTATAGCAAAGATTTAATAATTAAAAACGTGTGTTAGTTTCTTAAAAGTTATATGACAAATTTGGAAGAAGTAGGGTATGTGCCCTTCTTTAGGTTAAATATATTCAAATTGTTGTGTGAATGGGTTTGTAAGACCCGATGTTTTTATCTTGAGGAAATGGAGTCCTCTCCACATCACTTACATAGTTTAGGTTGTCATAAGAAAAATATATTTTTTCCTTAAGATGTAAACATTTCATTTTAAGCAGTGTGATAATGTGGTTTCAACAAGGCAATAAAGATGGAATGAGCATGCAGGTTTGGGATGCTAGTGTTATGTTCTACTTGAAGCATGGGTGCACATCCAAAAAGACTCTAACAAGGGTTGAAGAGGTGGGATAGTTAGAGGGGTTGGGGGTTGTGGTCTCACTTAGAGGTGTAGACAAGCACGTTATGCACCGCGAGAAGTTGTGAAGCTAACTGAAGACATTTGACAAGTTGTGGGAAGGCAACTTGGTAGTGGTACTAAGTGAACATTCCTTGATTGAAGCTGATACCCTCTCCTTGCACTACCACTTTGCAAGGTGAAGAAGAAATGTTAAATATATGTGCAACCCACTAAAGAAGTTAGCAAGGTTGTTGCAACATATATAGGTGGTTTTTTTGTGTTGCAAAAGGAAGTGTTGGAACTTGGAAGGTGGCCATTCAAGTAGATTTATCATGGAGTTTTAAGGAGGTGCAAGGATTTGATAAGGAATGACTTACACAAATCTAAAAAAATAGGCCATATTGGGTTAGGATATTACTGTTTTTCGACATCCAAAGTTGAAGGTGCATTTTATGAAGGTGTAGTCTAAGCGCTTGGGTGTGGGTCACATCTTACGAGTATCTTGGACTTTTGGTGTGTGTTAGTGGTGTTAGTGCATTATTTTTTATGAGCACTAGCTAGAATGTGTTCCATGAAGGGAAAAAGCCCATAAGTTTGAGATGGCTTGAGCTTTTTGCATTGTAAGGTTTCGTATGCCTTAGTTTTGAGGAGACAATTAGAACCATCTAGAGTGTGATGGGTTGTACCATGGACTTAGGTCCACTTGCATGGGTTGAGGTTTAAAGGTACCCCATGAGTTGAGGAAAATGATTCCAATGCTTATCTATATAGAGTGTTTATGATATAAGATTAATGATTTTTTTGTTTGGGAATGGAAGAGGAAGATAAGAAAGAAGAGGCATTGAAGTTTGTTGTAAATTAATCAAAAGAAAAGAAAAATGTCTCCTTTTAGTAGGATTATTCAAGTTGCCTCTTCAATAGGACTAAATTTTAGTTGGAGCTTTGGAGTTGGCCTCTCAAAGGCATTGATTGGGTACTCTAGAATTCCAAGACCTAACATATCTAGAATAGTCAATTAGATAAATTTGTCTTGGGCAAAGGTTGCAAAGGCTAAGGTGCAAATCTCCCCTTTTTAATGTGGGTTTTAAACCTTCCTTTTGAGAATTCTAAAAGCAAGGTCATGATCTTGAAAGGAGGTCCTTGGTTTTACCAAAACAAAATGCCAATTCTTAATCCATGGTGTGATTCTTTCTATTTGAGTTTGGCCTCGAATGTTGAGATCTATCTTTGGGTCCAGTTATCACTATGTTGTTTCACTTATACATTGAGAAGGTGTTAAGGGTTATAGAGGATAAGACGGTTATTTTCCAATACCCTTCCCTTGAAACCCTGTAAAGGGATGATGTGCCCCATTTTTTTATCATAATATTTCAACCACAAGCTCTTCCTATGAGGATGCCCTTGAAGGGAGGGTTTATAGAGGAAGTGGAATCATGTTGAGTCAAGGGAGGGGTAGAGATTGTAGGTGTCTCTAGAGATATTGACAAAGGTGAAGGGGAACGGAGTTTACCTCCTATTCCAATGCCTTTTATTCCACCATTTAAGGTTCTAAAGGGAATTGACTTTAAGGTTCATAGGTGAAATCTCACGAAGATCTTAAAAATGAAAAGGTAGGTGTGATTTAACATAGGATTGATTCTTCAATGGTTGACTTTTTGGGTGAGATTTCCTAGTAAATGGAAAAAATTGAAGCCCTACCACTTATAGATTAAGTAGATTATGAGAAAATGTTTCCTATGTAATCAAGAGGTAGGTGATCTCCTTAGCGCACCCACATTATTCCCAAGACCTACCTCTGTTTGTTTGAATGTGCGGAACCAATAGTCACAAAAGAAGGCTAAACAAATGGCATGTGCCCAATAAATTTGTATTTTTTCTGGGTTCTTTTAAATGACTAAGTTTTAGGTCTTTGGTCCAATAATAATATAGAAAATTCTCACTTCAATCTTAAAAAATATAAAAGTTAGAGAAACTTCTCACATATCAATTTTTTATGTGTTCAATTTGACAATATTAATGGTGCAAGCCAGAAAAAATAGTCTCTGTCGTAGGTAGGGACTAAAAATAGATCTATTAAATGGGTCTAAAACATTTTATAGATAAGAAACAAAGGCATCTCTCTTCATAATCAAATATCAATTTTCGAGTTCTCAAAAGAAAATAACAAAATTGATATATTTTATTTCTTAATATTCAACCATATTCCTTCACAATCTGAATGGACATAATCCACCTTCACGTCAATGTTGACATCGACATCATCGATATGTTCTTCACTTACACATTTTGCTTCTTGAAAGTCTGCAACCTATGACAAATATGCATACTCGGGTTCATATGATGTATTATTTCTCAATCCTTTTGGAGAACATGTTAACATTACATACCAGTCAGTCTCAACTAGATCTTGTACATAGAATACTTGTTTAGCTTGCAATGCTAGAATGAATGGATCATCTTTCCAATGATTTTGACTTAAGCATTTCTTCATATTCACCATTGTAAAATCCGAATCATTAGTTTTGATCCCTCTCTTATTGTATACATCAATCCAATTACATTTGAACAATGTGTACTCCATACAAAAATAGTCCAATGTAATTATTTCTTCTACCACTCCATAAACTGTTGTGTTTTGAAGTAAAGGGTTTACATATTTTGAACTTTACCTCATCATTGTTTGAGCTTCCATACACACGCCACTATTTTGGGTGGTTCTCTCATTCTCTATGATTTTTGCATGGAATCTATAACAATTGATTAGGAATCCCTTGTACTTATTCACGAATTTCCTGGGGCCACGCGCTAGCCATTTAAGTGTATCGGACACCTTTCCATCTCCTTTCACCTGCATAGTTTTATATTTTTAAATGTAGTTAGAATTCATACATTTAACCTCTGAAAAAAAATTTAATTTCTTACATGACAATATTCCCATATACTGATTTTTAAGTAGACTTATAATATAAATAATATCGTTACCTATTGTTTTAACCAACTAGTAAAATTATGGGTGTGCAGTTTCTGTAATAGAGCTTCATCTTTTTTCATTTGGGTAATTGAGTTCGCAATCTCCATTCTATGCATCCTAATTCAACAATTATGGACAATAGATATGGTGGTTAATGTGTTTTGATAAAATATAAATAAAATATTTTTAAAGGTAAAATATGTTAATCTATCCATGGAGATGAATTTGGAAAACAAAAGGAGGTTTTATTTAAACATGGAACCAATCACAATAACCTCCTTTAGTTTCTGCACAGGTGTTATGGTTAAAGAGATATGAGTTTGTCTTCCTTGTTGCTCTTTTCGCTGCGCTTCTGGACGATCAGTTTTGGAATCAAGTTTGAAGAGGCTAAAATGATGTTTTTGCATGGTTTAAAGGCTCTAGGGTCTAGTGGACATCCCCAAGTTTCTTCACAGGTCTTCAACAACACTCAAAACCTCATTCAAGTCAACTATTTTTTGCACCTCTGCTAAGATTTGTTGTGTTTATGTGTGACCAACTTCAATCTTGGATTCTTAACAAATGGGAAAGTATTTTTGAAAATGGGAGGAGGTTTTTGTTCACAACATACCCAAAAACAAAAGCCTCTCCCATTGTTTACACAACAATTATTATCTTGGAGTTACAAGTGGCTCTTTGAGACCCATATTTCACAATTTTGCCAGGCCAAAATTGCTAACAGGGTTCTA
>APFE030399466.1:0-18883 GCA_000404065.3 Pinus taeda
ATCAGCTAAGGAGGAAGTTGGACAGCAAAGGGGAGAAATGTATTTTCATTGGATACAGTGAGGAATCCAAAGCCTACAGGTTGTATATCCCATCCACCAAGAAGTTTTTTATCAGCAGAGATGTTAAATTCATTGAAGAGGAAGCTTGGGATGGAAGCATAGAGAAAACAGTGAATGTCAAAAACTGTTTGTCTCATGATGAAGATGATGAGGAGGTGGCTGAAATGCATCCCCAAATAGCAGCGCCAACACAAGGACAGTAAGGAACACCATTGAGGATAAATGAGAGTGCTTCTCCAAGCACACCACAAGGAGGAAATTCAAGTTCTTCAAGCACTTGCACACCAAGTGAAAGAGGTAAGAAGTTCAGAAACTTGAGTGACATTTATGATGAAGGAATGAACTCCTTATTTGCCTTGTTTTGTCATGTTGATGATCCTATTCATTTCGAGGATGCAATTAAAGATAAGAAATGGATAGAAGCTATGGATGAGGAGATGAATGCCATAGAAAGAAACAAAACATGGGATTTGGTTGAGCTACCAAAAGGTAAAGAAGTCATTGGAGTGAAATGGGTTTACAAGACCAAGAGCAATGCTGAAGGCAAGATAGAAAGGCACAAGGCAAGGCTGGTTGTCAAAGGGTACAAGCAGCAGTATGGGAGAGATTATGAGGAGACTTTTGCACCGGTTGCAAGAATGGAAACCGTGAGAGCAGTTTTGTCCATAGCAGCACAAAACAAATGGAAAGTCTACCAAATGGACGTGAAGTTAGCATTCCTAAATGGAGTGTTAAAGGAAGAGGTTTATGTTGAACAGCCTCTACGCTATGAGAAGAAAGGTGAAGAGCAAAAAGTGTGCAAATTGAAGAAAGCTCTTTATGGGCTGAAGCAAGCGCCAAGAGCATGGTACAACAGAATAGATTCATATCTATTGGATAATGAATTCGACAAGTGTGAAGGAGAACCCACCGTCTACATCAAAGAAAAAGATGGTAAAATTTTAATTGTTGTCTTGTATGTTGATGATGTTATTTTCACAGGTAATGATGATCAGCTCATCAAGAATTTTAAATCAGTCATGAAAGAAGAATTTGAAATGACTGACATGGGTTTCTTGAGATACTTCTTAGGCATAGAAGTAGATCAAAATGAAAAAGGAATTTTTATCTCACAGGCAAGATATGTAGATCAAGTATTGAGCAGATTTAACATGCAAGAATGCAAGGCAGCGATCACTCCCACAGTAATGGGATTAAAACTCAGCAGAGAGGACAGCAGCAAGGATTTTGATCCTAGTTTGTACAAGAGTATTGTAGGCAACCTTATGTATTTAACAGCAACTAGGCCTGATATTATGTATGCTGTTAGTTTAATTTCCGGATTCATGGAGAGGCCAAAGGAGGCACTTTGGCAGGCTGCAAAAAGAATTTTGAGGTATGTCAAAGGTACCAAAATGTTTGGAATTTTATATAATGTCTCAGAAAATTCAGATTTGGTTGGATACACAGATAGTGATTGGGTTGGAAGTGTTGATGATCGGAAGAGCACCTCCAGTTATGTTTTTCATATGGGTTCAGGAGCCATTTCATGGCCTTCTAAGAAGCAGTCCATTGTAGCATTGTCTACAGCAGAGGTGAATAGTGGCAGCACAGTAGCAGCATGTCAAGCAGTTTGGATGAGAAGGATGTTGAGGAGCTTAGGCCAAGAGCAGGCAAAAGCGACAGTGATTTTTTGTGCGACAATAGCTCAGCTATTGCATTGTCAAAGAATTCAGTGTTTCATAAGAGAACGAAACACATTGATACAAGGTTTCACTACATCAGAGAATTAGTGAACAATGGAGAAATTGTCCTAGAACATTGCAGGACTCAAGAACAGGTTGCAGATATCTTGACAAAGCCATTGGATCAGAAAAGCTTTGAATTTTTGAGGAAGTGTCTGGGTATGACCGAATGCCCAGCAGTTGAAATTAACGGGGAGTGTTAAAATTTGTAATTTCCACTGCGCGCACGGGCCAGCATTTAACGCACGCCGAAACCACTATTGCAATACCACAAACCGCCATCAACCATATCGCACCGCTTCTTGTAAAAGGAGGTTTCCGTACGAAGGGGCTCCGATGCAATTTGGAGCAGGCACGTGGATTCGGGTGACATCACCCTCAAACACTTTTCGGATGATAAAAGTCAGTTAAAACATGGCATCCGATATGCATCCGATTTGGCTCTTCTTTCTCCGCCGTTCGATTGCAAGGAAAGTACACGGGATCTGTTAAACATAAATGCACCGTGGATGGCCCATACCTTAAGTTAATATTATGACATGTTTTTGGTAATGTATTTAATGTCCTTCCTACGGCACGTAATGTTTCTTCTTAAGGAAGTATGGGCGTAATAATGTAAGGTAAGTTTTTATTTTTATTATTTTCGCATATGTATTATATGAGCGTTGACTCCAGGTAATGGTGAGTTGCACACGGGGAGAAGTGGAAGTCTGTTCGTAGCAGCCAGTAAGGAAAAACCACACAGCTCGTAAAATGAAAATGTAACAGAGTTTATTTTTTTGGCATGAAACGCAACAGCGTAAATTTTTCCTTGTAATGTAAGAAGTAAAAAGAATGCACAACAGTGCAGGAAAAGGAGGAGAAGTGATTGAAGAAAACCAGGGGGTAGTTTTGTTTCAAAACCATGAATTGTTTCACACAACAGTGAAAAGGTAAATCTGTAAATCTCTGTAATTTTTTTTTTCACACAGCAATGATTGTAAATGAAATATTTACACATAGTGGTGTAAAATTTCAAAGGAGGCAGAGTAATTTTTGTTAAAATGTTTTGGTGAATCCCTCTGAGTGAAAGAGGATGAATATGTATTAGTGTTTTTATTTTAATGAATAGAAATCTTTTTATGGTGGTGCAATACTCTGCTTAGTAATTTTTTTTAAGGCTCCTCTGTGCAAAAGATCCTGGTGTAAAGAAAACAGAGCATTGCCTCTGTGTTTTATTTTGTGTTTTTGGGATTTTCCCCTAAAAAATCCCCAACACCATGGGGAGCCACTAAAATGCACTCATCTTCGAACATGAAGGTATCCGACCAACATCCATGGTAGTATCCTCCGTTGTCATAGTAATCTTAGAAGCGGATCCAATCACATTACTAGCAATGGGGTTCAGAGCAAGTTTTTCTCCTAAGTGGAATGGACTCTAGCTCCAGATATTTATGGTCATCAATAAAATCATTCTATTCATTTAATAATTCTTGTGACTCAAAAATACTACCTAAATAAAAAATATTACCAAGCCCAAAAATACTTCCAAATAGGCTCTTTAAAAATACATCATCAAAAACATCAGTATCCAACATTATTCCACTCATTGTCCTCCAATCAAACTGGTGACCTTATACCTGGGTCTCGATACACAGTGGCTACCACAACAAGTGTCACACACGGTGCTCACTAACAACATTTTCGATAGATTGAACAGTGCATTCAATTGGCCTTCCACACTTGATCCAGATTTAAATAGGAAGACAACAAATTACAAAGATAACCATAAACACAAAGACACAGTGGAAATAATACTTCATTTAATTAATCTATAATACTAAAATATGCTTACAAACAGAAATGGAAATAAACTGGCTAAAGCGATGGTAGTTTATCTGTGAGAAGAGATGTGGCGGCTACATGCCTCTGAACTGTGTTAAAATGATGTTTGAAGGCCTATTTATTGTTGAGAAACAATGGAAAACCCTAAACATCTGAAAACCTAACCCTAGAAGATGAAATGCCAAACTGTGGGCCCACTCTGAGTAAATTGCTACATCAACTTCCCGGGGTCGCAACTTTGGCATACGATCTCTATTTGATGCGCACAATATCTCATTAGAAAGATCTATTTGAGAACTAAAATTTTGTGAAGAGCAACATCAGTCCATCATTTAATTTAGTTCCCACATTTTCCAGAAAACATCGTTTAAGGCCTCAAAATGGCTCTGGAAGTTCAGGACCCAAAAAACTGTTATAAATAGTAAATTGTGCTACAATTATGGAAACTGAAAATTTGTAAGAGACAATTGTAGGGGTCCAAGTGGGATAGGTGGGCGGCCACCAACGTCCACCTGGATCATTCCTCCCCCCTTAGGAAGTAATGGTCCCTATTATGTTGAGTTCCTCCATTTGCTAAACTTGGTCCCTCATGAGCTGTTTTGCATTCTCTAATGTGTCCAGTAATGGCGAGAAGCATAGTCGAGAGCGATACACATTGAAAATTTAGTGTAGGCGAAGGAATGAAGGAATGATGTGCTCCAAAGAATTGTTTCCCACAACCTTGGTAATGGTGTAAGGACCATGTCGGAGTGGTCTGAGATTCTGATGGGTTTTTGTAAGGTGTTTTATCTGCAGATGCAACCAGACTTTGTCGCCCACCTAAAACTTGTGTGGTACCCCTAGGGCAAGGAGAAGTTGTTCCTATGTCTTTTCATGACCGTATCCCTCTAATGTTGCTGCTACGTGGAGGAACCCTTCGCGGGGGTAATGGATGTGGCAACGATCTTCCCCTTCCTTTGGGAGTGAACTAGACAAAAAATAAATTTCCTAGTCTAGGAGATGAGCTTGCTACCTTTCTTAGCAGTGATTAAAGAGGTGGTGGTAGGTGCGGTTACCTCTAGTATCCTGTATAATGAATTACCCAAAGTAATAATAATAGCGTGAGGCCTTGACTCATACACAACATGTCACCTCCATAACTATGGTTGGCCTAATAGTATATCACAAACATCGAGAGGTGCAACATCACACAATACCTCATCTATAAAGGGTTTGATGTTGTAGGGAAGGCGGCACTGCTCGAAGACTCAGAGATCGCGTCCTTGGTGAAGCCACCCAATATTGTACGGTTGTGAGTGTGCTGTAGTCGGTAGGCCCAACTTCTTCACGATCTCTACTGAAATGAGGTTCTTTTGGTTGCCACTGTCAACAATGAATTGTAGCAACGAACCCTTCACCCACATTTGTGAGTAAAAAAGACGATCCCCCTCTTCTGGATCTTCAGGCTCATTCTTCTTAATCTTGGCGGTGGCAATAGTGGCACTGTGCTCCACATCAATGATCTGCTTCCCTTTGCCTTGTCCCTTGTCGGGTTTTGACTCAAGGTCAGAACATGCATTTGATATAAAAGCCTTCAACTCAGCCACCAGCAACTACTTGGTCCGACACTCACTTATGTTGTGAGTGGGGCTCTTATGAAACTCACACCACTTTCCTATGTCCTTCTTCAACTGCGTGGTGTTGTTCTTTTCTTGTGGCTTCGACGGGTTGTCTCTGGTTGCCTCGTCTTCGCTTTGTCCTTAGTTCTGCGATTTGGGGAAGCCTTTTCCTTGCTTCAGATTTGCAAATCCAAAGTCTCACTTCTTTTGTTTGAACTTCTGCTCGATTTATACAACGTATCGGTACACCGTGCCAAGCGAGAAGATGTTCAAGAAATGCATCTCTTTCTTGATGTATCTGTGTAGATAGCCATGGTATTTGAGTACCAAATGTAGCTCAAATTCTTTTATACCTAACTGTGTGTGAAGGGTATGAAAAATATTTGTGAACTATGACACATCTTGGTCCTTTCCCTACTGCAGTGTGGTCCACTTTATGTATTTGTCCTCATAGCTTTTGACAGGGTAGTACTACTCCTTGATAGCATCTTGAAAGGAATTCCAAGTGGATGTGGCTGAAAATAGTGAGCCCGTACTCTCATCCTTTTGCTCACAGTATGTTTCCCATCAGTCTCTAACGTGGGGGTTGCTTTGAGAAGAGCGAAAATAATATTTTCCCGACTAAAAAAGTCATGAACAGAAAAATACCCTTCTAGTATATTTAACCATTTATCTACGACATCTCCATCTATTTGACCCTTGGATATGGGGATTTCAAAATTAACTTGTACCTTAAACAGTGTGGTGTTTCTAGAGTAGCTGTTGGAAGTCGATGCGTCGCCCCTAGGTAGCCACTAAAGGACTTGGGCAAAGTTGTCCGTCATTGCATTCCTTTGTCGCTCGAGGGCTTCTTTGAGCAAGATTCTGATAGGATCTCCTACCCCCTCATCTTTTTTTTCATCCACCATGGGAGGCCATCAGGATTTGTGAGGCTGGTCTTGCAAAGGTTCGACCAATTCAAGCCCTAACTCCTTATATCCCGACCTCGTTGGGGACATGCAAAGAAAAGCAGAGAAAAAGAAGACCACTCTAATACCAATGATCCGAATTTAAATAGGAACACAACGAATTATAGAGATAACCATAAACATAGAGGTGCAACGGAAAGAATACTTCATTTCATTAATGTAAAATACTAAAATATGCTTACAAATAGAAATGAAAATAAACCGGTTAGGGCGATGGTAGCTTATCTCTGAGAAGAGATGTGGCAGCTACATGCCTCTGAACTGTGTTACAATGAGGCTCGAAGGCCTATTTATTGTTGAGAAACAATGGAAAACCCTAAACATCCAAAAACCTAACCCTCGAAGATGAAACGCCAAACTGTGGGCCCTGTTTGAGTAAATTGGTACATCCACTTCCCGAGGTCATAACTTTGGCATACGATCTTTGTTTGACACACAAAATATCTTGTTAGAAAGATCTATCCAAGAATTAAAACTTTGGGAAGAGCAACATAGGTCCATGGCCCCATGTGTTAGCATTATGACACAGGTTTGGCACAAGTTTGGCTCGATGACATAAGTGTTGTCCTTGATGGCAACTCACTCAAGTAGAAGATCACAATTTTAGGCTCTCAAAATAGTAGAAAATGAGAGATCCGCAGGTTCCTGATTCACAAAGTTGTGGTCATTGGCGGGTTCCGCAGGTGCGCCGATCAAAAGGTGCCGACATGTTCATAGGTATACTGAACAAAAAGTGCGGATGTAAAGTACACACACTTTCATGCAGAGAAAATTGTGCGCATGTGGGAAATTTTATGTTTGGTCCATGGTATTTATTCCAACATTTTTTATCCTATGGTTTTGGTCTGTGGTTTTGCATCTAAAGTATTGAACACAAGTTTTGAGTCCCTAGTTTTGGATCTCTATGGTTTTGGACCATGGTTTGAGTAAGGCCTAGTCTATAAAAAGGAAAGGAGATCATTTGTCTGGGTACAAATGTGTTGAATATATTAAGAAGAGAAAGATTTGAAATTCTAGTGATCGCTTGGTGATTTATAGCTGGACCTGAATCAAGGAGAAACTTGAGCATTACAAGATGGATCTACTGATGGGACGAGATCTCTTTGGCGCATGATTATATTTGTAAATCTGATAGTCTGGGGTATAATTGAAGTCTGATAAATTATCTCTACCCAGAGGTCCGCAGACTAGACACAGCGCAGGTGAGGAGGTCCGCAGGTTCGACACAGTGCAGGTGCAACGATCCGCATGCTAAATACAGTGCAGGTGCGTAGGTCCGCAGGTTCGAGAACAGCGCAGGTGCGTTGACCCGCAGGCTCAACACAGCGGAGGTGCAGATATCTGTAGGTTTCTATTGGTGAAGTTGCAAACTTTTCTTGAAATATGTTTTAGCTGCTTTTGTCTATTACTACAATGTTCAAGGTTCTGAATTGGTGTCTGGTTGTTGTGTGCTGAGAAATTATTGATTCGGTATTTGTACAAGGAAGTTGGTTGATCGCAGATCTATTTGATGTTTGATTAATATTCATGGATCCAGTTTGAAAATTTATGAAACGTGGTCCCTAGAAGAAAAGAGAAGGTTGAAAGCTTCAGTAGGTCAGCACATACGTACTAGTACCTCAGCTAGTACAAGAGATAAGGGGGTTGTAGCTCCCTTCCAGGAGAGTCTGGAGAATGAGAGAAGGTTGCAGCCTTCTGCAGGTTGAAGCTTGTGTGCTGGTATATGATTGCACTAGTACAGAATCATTGTAAAAAGAAGTTCCTAATTGAAATAAGATAGAGACATATTGCAACAGGTGGCTTTCACCCACATTGGGTTTCCACCTTATATCTTGTGTTCTTTGGTGTGACTGTCTGCTCTATTTTTCTTGTTCCTGTTTATTGTTATATGGTTCTGACACACAAATTAATGATCAACATCTGAAGAATAAATTAAATTATAAGTCGGGAAGGTATACGCAAGTTTTATTAGTCAGATCTACAAATGGTTGTATAAATTGAAAAAGAATTTGATAATATTGATTCACCCCCCCCCTCTCAGTATTATTTTCAACAATTGGTATTAGAGCAGTTCCTTTAAGAAAAGTTTGACCGCTTGAAAGAAGATCTATCATCATGAGCAACTACGAAAAGGAAGCATCTATCAGGCTACTGATTTTTTATGGGAGCAACATTCTCTATTGGAAGGTAAGAATCACTGCCTATCTTCAATCTCTTGGTACAAAAGTTTGAGATATTGTGGAAACACGATACACATTTGCATCAGCAACTCCTACAGATGCAACTGGTAAGAAGCAGTGTGAAACAAATGCAAAAGCTGTCAATACTCTATTAGGGAGTATATCTCAATCAGAATTCATCAAGGTTATGCAACTCAAAAGCGCAAAAAAAATATGGGACAAGATCATTCTGAGCTATGAAGGAGATGAACAGGTAAAACGAGCAAAATTACAAACTCTTAGAATTCAATATGAAAGTTTCAAAATGCATAATGATGAAAGTGTGGCTAGCTATTTCCTACGTATAGATGAGATCGTAAATTGTATGAAAATCTTGGTGAAGAAATAAAAGCAGTTGTTTTGGTTGAAAAGGTTCTAAGATCTTTGCTCCCAAATTTGATTCAAAAGTTTCTACCATAGAAGAAAAGCAGCATCTACAGAACCTTACCATGTCACAGCTGCACGGAATTCTAATTGCTTACGAAATGAGAAAAGGAGGACCATCAGACAGGAAAGAAGTTGCATTCAAGGCTTCAAGAAAAGGAGATTACTATGACTCAGGACATATGTCAGAAGAAGAGGAAGAATCAAATTTTGTCAAGAACCTTCAACAGGGAACTGGTAGATTTAGAGATAAGCTGTCTTTCAATTGCTTTGCTTGTGGAAGAGTCAATCATTATGCTGCAAAATTTCCTCATAAAGATAAACTAGACAAAAGTAAGGAACCTATTAGATGGAACAAAAAACAGAATAAGAAGAGCTATTACACACATGAAGACAGTGATGGATTGTCAAACAGTGATGAAGATGAACAAGGTAATAATGATAGACTTTTGATGGCTTTTGAAGATGATGATTTCTTGGATGCTATAAATGAACAAGGTTTTTATGAAGAAATTTCTAAACTTAAAGTTTGTTTAGAGGAAAAGAATATGATTATAGATACTCTAACATTCCAACTCGCTGAAAAGGATAAAACATAATGAAGGGTTAGAATGTGAAATTGTGGGACTTAGAAAAGAAATTGAGAAAACAAAAGCCCTTAATCTCATATTTGCTAAAGGGTCTAAAACTCTAGACGAGATTATCAAAGTGCAGCATTCTCCCTTAATCATGATTGGTCTCGGATATTCCGAAGAAGCATCTCAAGCTCAGAAGCAAGTGCAAAAGCCATCCACCTCCAAAAGTTAGCTTGATGCAGCAAGGAGAAATGAACAAGTTGACACTCGACAGCAAAAGTATAATCAGGGAAATCAGGGACAATTTGCTTCAAGAATGATCAAAGATTATCAATTAAATCGCGGGCAATCCACGTCAAGGATGAACAAAAGTCTCAACCAACCACAGGTAAATCATTCTCAATTTGGCTCAAGAATGGATGGAAACTACAACCATATGGTTGGTAGATTTGATAATTGCAGGAATTTCTTCAATGGCCAATGTTTCTCTTGTCATAACTTTGGTCATAAAGCTACTCAATGTGTTGCCTATAAGACCATCATGACTAGGGAAGCTCAAAAACAAAGGAGTATGACAGGAATCATGAAAAGAACCTACAATAACTTCTATGCTCTTGAAAATGAAATAGAATGTTCTATCTGTAACAACTTCGGTCATGAAGACTCTGAATGAAAAAGCAGGTTTCGGCAAACAACTCAGAAGGAGCAAGCTTCATTGAGTTCCAAAACATGGAAAAGGAAAGAAACACAACCAGAAATATGTGGGATAGCCTTATATGCAGAAGGACAGGAAAATCAATAGTACATCAACAGTGGATGCTCGAAACATATGACAGGTAATAGAGAAAAACTTCAGTCATATAGTGCCTTAGAAAAGGAAAAGAAGGTCTCATTTGGAAATGACACCCCTGCATTCATAAAAGGTAAAGGCTTTGTTCATTTGAAAGAAAAGGTCGAGGCTAGAAATGTTATGTATGTTGATGGCTTAAAGCATAATCTATTGAGTGTCAGTCAAATCTGTGATCAAGGAACTGAGATAATATTTCGATCAAATGGATGTATTGTTCGTGAGCTTGATACAGGAAAAATAGTTATCAGAGGCATAAAAACTCCAAATAACTTATACGTACTCAAGGGAGAATAACAACAATGTTATTTAAGCAAGAATGATGAACACCGGCTATGGCACAAAAGACTGGGGCATCTTAGCTTCTCTCAAATTAGGAAAGCATGCAAATATCAGGCAGTTCGTGATCTTCCTGACATCAGAATTCCAGACAATACAATATGCAAATCATGTCAATTTGGTAAGCAAACTAGAACTAATTTTCGTGAAAAGGAAGGATCAGCTAGTAGGCCACTTGAACTTGTCCACACCGATATATGTGGTCCAACTAGGAAGAGGTCACCTCGAGGAGAAGAGTATTTCATATTGTTCATTGAAGACTTCTCAAGGATGTGTTCGATAGGACTCATGAAGTATAAAGATGATGCTTTCGAAAAGTTCAAGTCATTCAAAGCTTTGGTTGAGAACGAATCAGATCGCAAAATCAAATGCCTCAGATCTGATCGAGGGGAATTTACCTTAGATGAATTTTTCTATTTTTGTGAAGAACATGGAATAAGAAGGGAATTTTCTACTGCAAGGACTTCTCAGCGAAATGGCGTAGTGGAAAGGATGAACATAATGGTTCAACAAATGGCTCGTGCTATGCTTGATGAGTCTAGTACTCCCGCAACCTTCTAGGGTGAAGCCGCATTTTCCGCTATTACTATTCTCAATAAGACAAATGTCCGGGTAAACAACACTCAAACTCCTCATGAACTTTGGTACAGTAAGACTCCCACGGTAAAATACTTCAAAATTTTTGGAAGCAAATGCTACATTAAAAGGAGTGATGAAAATCTCGGCAAGTTTGAACCGAGAGTAGATGAAGGCATTTTACTTGGCTACTCTCCCCACAACAAAGCTTACAAATGTTACAATAAAAGACTTGGTAAAATTGTTGAAAGCATTGATGTAGTGGTTGATGAAGAAGGAAACACTCCTACGTAGGTAAAATCTGAAGATTTCGAAAATGGCGAAGACTATCCATCAACATCAAATCAGATTCATGATGAAGAAGAAACCCATGAGGCACCAGAAGAACAAATAAGGATAGAAGAAAAGACTCCATCTAGATACGTTCAGAAGAATCATCTAGAATCTCAAATTTTGGGGCAGAAAGAGGCAGTTGTACAAACAAGAAGAACCATTTCAGAAGCTTCAAGCTATCTAGAATTACTCTCCTCCACTGAACCACAAAATATAAGAGAGGCTTGCAAAGATGAATGTTGGGTCAAGGCCATGGAGGAAGAACTCGAGCAGATTGAAAAAAATAACACTTGGGAGTTGGTTCCTAGACCAAAATATAAGAATGTCATAGGGACAAAATGGATTTTCAAAAATAAGTTGAATGAAAATGGGGATGTGGTTAGAAACAAGGAAAGACTTGTTTGTAAAGGATATGCGCAACAAGAACGCATAGAATTTGAAGAAACTTTTGCTCCAGTTGCGAGACTTGAGGCTATAAGAATGTTCCTTGCTCTCTTTAGCTTTCAGAAGTTCAAATTATTTCAGATGGACGTGAAATATTCCTTTCTGAATGGAGACTTAAATGAAGAAGTATATATTGAACAACCAGATGGGTTTATTCTTGGAAATTATCCAAAACTTGTATGCAGACTCAAAAAGGCTCTCTATGGCCTTAAACAGGCTCCAAGGGAGTGGTATTATTAGTTGGATAAGTACCTTCATCAAAAAGGTTTTATAAAAGGATCAACTGATACCAATCTATATAAAAAAGTTGACAATGATAAATTGTTGATACTTGTTGCGTATGTTGATGATACCATCTTTGGTAGCAACGAAGAAGACATGAGTCAAAAGTTTGCCTTGGTGATGCAGAAAGAGTTTGAAATGTCCATGCTTGGTGAGCTCACATATTTTCTTGGTTTACAAGTCTAGCAAAACAAAGATGACATTTTTCTATCACAAACCAAATATCTCAAGCAGATCTTGAAGAAATATGGGATGGAGGATTCGAAACCAGTATGTACCCCTATGGTGACAGGATGCAACCTCAGCGCAAATGATGAATCGGCAGCAGTACTTCAACCAACTTATAGATCCATGATTGGTAGTCTGCTCTATCTAATAGGTACCCGACCAGACATTGTGCATGTAGTGGGAATAGTTGGAAGGTTTCAGGCAAATCCAAAGGAAAATCATTTTCAGGCAACTAAGAGAATTTTCAAGTATCTTCAAGGAACTCACAGCTATGGCTTATGGTATCCTAGAGGTACAGATCTCACACTTCATGCATACACAGATGCAGATTGGGCAGGAAGCGTGGATGACAGGAAAAGCACTAGTGGTGGTGCATTCTTCATGGGTCCTAGATTAGTATCCTGGTTCAGCAAGAAACAAAGCTCTATTGCGTTATCTACAGCTGAAGGAGAATATGTAGTTGTGGCATCTTGTTGCACGCAACTCCTTTGGATAATACAAACATTGCAAGATATTCAAATCACTTATACTCCACCTATCTCCATTTTTTGTGATAATACAAGTGCAATCAGTATTTCAAAGAATCCTATCATGCATTCAAAGACTAAGCACATACTGATCAAGTATCATTTTCTCTGAGAACAAGTGCTTGAACAAAAGGTCAAATTGGAGTATGTTCCCTCTAAGGAACAAATTGTTGATATTCTCACCGAACCACTGCCCAGGGAAACCTTTGAATACCTCAGACAAAAGATGGGGGTAGTTGATGCATCATTTTGCTCTTGAATCTTGTCTATTTTAGAGATTGTTGTATGTGAGTTTCATATGGGGTATACGGGTACATACACTGGTTTATGTGGGTACAGTCGACTTGAAGAAAAGGAAGGATGAGAAGACTCCGATATGGGTCTGTCAAAGACCATCTAGCACAGGTTCAGGGGGAGCATATATTCTTCTAGTAATGCATTGTTGGCATTATCATAGAAGATCTTAGCTCAATTCTCCAATTGGTTTGATGTCAAGAGGAGCAAGTGCAAAAGGAGAACATGGATATTGATCTATGATTGACAATTTTTGTTGATATTATGTCTTATATTTCTTTTTGTCAAGGTCATGTAACGACCTGTCTTGGTTTCCCCACTATGCCTAGGAGGGATAATGTAATGTTCTTATTATATCATGTATCCCCTCTTAGTTTGGAGTCGTATGTATGAAGTCTTTTGTAACAACCCATCTAATTGACCCATTAATAAAAATGTTAAACTTTAGAATATATGAAGATGATATATATATATACATAAAACTTTATGTTATATAGTTAGACTTTACAAATTATAAAAATTAAAAGATATATATATCATTAAATACTATAACATATTTTGAAATGTTAAAAGGTATATATATAAACATTTAAATATTATAACATAATTTATATAACATTAAAGTACATATATATAACATTAAACCTTATAACATATTTTATATAAACATTAAAGTATATATATATAAACATTAAACCTTATAACATATTCTATATGAACATTAAAAATACCATAACATGTATTTTAAACGTGACCATGTAAAAACTATGATAACCAGCATAAAGGCTGGGCATCGATCATACCTAAATATCTGAAACTATTAAAGACTACCTACTGGAAATTTATGGCAACAAATATCGCAGTGGATTGAATGCGGAGAGGCGGTGGCTGCAAGTGGGAGGGCGGCCACCGCCAGGGAAGGGAAATAAATAGCAGAGGGCTGACCTGGGAGTAGGGAGAGGCAGAGGAAGGAAAAACTCAATAGCAGAAAACCGAAGCAGAGATATTACAGAAGAGCTTTTAGTGATCTGAGTTCTGGGCACGGAGGGACAGAGAGCCTCTGTGGAGAGCGTCTCTGGATCGAGCAACCAGGTTGCTCTGTCAGGTCGGGTGGTATTGGCCATCTCGAAATTTGATTGAAGAAGTACCAGCTCAGCAGCAGAATCATCAGCCGCAATTGAGGTTAGTACAATTTAAATTTTTACGCTGTCTGTATTTCAGTTTTAAATTCTGGTTCCTGGTTTCTACACATGGTATCAAAGCCCTGTTCAAACCTTCGGACCTCCCAAACCTACGCTCCTGTACGCTGTGATTCACTGAAACCAAGCTGAACCAAGCAGCAACAAACACTTCTGGTTTTTATAAACCGTTTTCGGCCGGTACCGAACCGCTTTTTATTTTTATTTTCGAATCAGCCGTATTTTGTTTGGAAAGATGATTCGACTCTCCGTCTTCAAAATTTCCACAATCACGGGCAGTAGAATGCTCATGAAAAGAACAATAATAATAAATTACAGTAAACATCCAATACAAATATATCAGTGGATTCATGCGGTATTCGGCGCTGCAAGTGTATATAAGTATATCCTATAAGCAAAGTCAGAATCGGCATCCATGATTGGCTCTGTCCAGTAGGAGTATAATCTATTATTAAAAGGGTTGGTCCCGCTGTATGTTTATCCATAAAAGAGTTTGTGTAGCTGTTTCGTGTACGAACTGTAATGTTCCAGACCAGTATTGTCAACTGTTATACCGGAAACGGTAAGAGCTCTCCCGTGTATTGTGATTTGATATTAGTAAATATAAAGGGATGGATGTTAACTGTTTTGAAATTTGATGTGTGTCGGAATTCGTGGGGTTGAAAAACTTGATAAATCTGGTGCTGATTTTCTGTCGGAAACACGACGCCCATTCCAATCCCACATGTATTTATGTGCGCCGCACTTTCAAGATGTGACTTCATGAATTTGCCGAATACGCCAATCGTTTATCGAAGATCAAGAAAAACTTTAAACATTATAAAAATTTCCTAAATACCTTCCTAAATTTCTTAAATAGCTACATTATAAAAAAAAAAATTTTTTTTTTTGAAATATCTCTTTTTGAGCTTAAAATTTATTTTAAGCTCGGCCGCGAAACCGCTTGCAGTTCGGAGCGGCGGCTTTGGAGATGGCGGAGAAGGAGAAGGGATTGTTTAGTCGCGTTGATTTCAATGTAAAGCCTCATGTACAAACACTGATTTTCAAATTTTCGATGTACAGGCTCTATAAAGGCTGAATAATCAGCTGGTGTGACCTGCAAAGCTTTTTCCGATAGCAGCTACAACTAACCATTACTCGGGAAGAAACAGTAAATAATCACGCTATGATTCCTAGTAAGAGAAATAGCTGGTCCTTCTTCTGGTTAAATAACCTCTGCCGCCCATTTGCGGGGCACTACGTCGGCGGTCCCAACCGCTGCACGCTACCAGCCTTAACTGCGATGCACTGTCTCTAAGACACATCGCCCGATTTAAATGGTTAACTATCCGCCTTAACAGGTTGCGTCGTTAATCATTAACAGGCGCTGCAGTTAAGAATTTAATAGCTATTAACAAAAGGGACGTTTACCTTTTAATACAAAAATTTAAGCATTAAAAACATATAAGAATCTTACATGACATAATATAATGTAAAAATTAAAACATTTACATGATGAGAGAATATAAATCATTTTATATAGCTATTTCTCTTGATGGTTAATTCGTCAAATATTCAGTAAAAAAAAAAAAAAAAAATCATAATCGCACTCAATTATTTGGTCTCGACCATATCCATCTCATTACCAAATATTCAAACTTGCCGGCATTGCTGAACTACCAATTTCTCTATGACGGCAGCAAGAACATGCTCTCTTTTGCACCCACAATTTGTGATGCCTTGTAAGCAAGCACATGGATAGTTGTTTTCTCTCTCGTATATGTTCTGGACTATTAGATTAGATGATTAAAGTTGGTTGTTGCGAGTCTTTGATAAAAAAAAAAAAAATGTCATAGAATTTTATGTTTCTTCCTAGGATTTCGTTCTGTTCAAGTATCAGCATATGTAAACATTTTTTTTTTTTTTTTTTAAGATTATATGCAAATATGTAATTAGTAAGGTTGTTTCTGTGATTTCAAGTTCATTGAGGCATGGATTCTTTACTGTGTATGGAATATTGATAAAATTCATCAAACCGTGGATTCTCAATTGTGTATAGATAATTTAATGAAAGGCCAACGTCATTATAGGTTGTTACTGATTCAATGGTATATTCAGGAGTCCGGCATTGCTGAGTCCGTCATTTATTTGAATAAACACCATAGAAGATTTTAGGAAAAATGGAAATGGCGATAGCATTTAGAGGTCGTGTCTTATGCTATCAAATCTCAAGATATTGTCAACGCTCGTGACGACACGTGTTTGGCATTTTTCTTTTGATGAACAAGACATGCTATAAACCTTTATTTGACACGATGGATTTGTGAGATCTTAATAGGTTAAGTAATTTAGCTATCATGTCATATAATATATGATTAAAATATCACATTGATAGTATCTGTAGTGCATTATTAATCATGCGATCATAATATGTTATTAATTATTAATAATTAGAATGCATTTTAATCATATATTATGAATATTATGCATGCATTAATAGTATGGTATACTATTAATATCATTAATAGTATTATAATATATGAATAAGTGTTGTTTCGGATTCCTGAACTCTTCAGTGTTGTTTTTAATAGCCATACTGCTTGAGAGATCCGTACCTATTTCCTTGTTCTATCTGATATCACCGAATGTCCCTTACTGAAATGTACTAACCAACCCTGCAATTCCTTAAATTTTATGTTGCAGACATTTCGTCAAACATTTCACATGTAATCAAATATGAAGCATTGGTAACACAACAACATAGTAAATATAGTATATGACCCCCTTAGAGGTAATAGTCAGATTGGGGTATGACAGATATGTTACCGATGTACGTTATAAAACGGGACATCTAACATTTTCATTGTACATGTTATTAGGTAAATAAAACTTTAGGTGTCCTACCGTAGGGGCTAAATAAACATACTCTTCTGCATTATTCATTTAAGATAGAATACCCTGCATAGGACAAGGAGGTCGCGAGACCATCCTCCTTGACCTCGGTACCAGTAAGATCCACCTAGCGGGTAAAAATAGCAAAACTATACCCGTTTCTAAATGTTTTATCGCAAAAGAAAGTTACATATTAAAATTCGATCGTCTACCTCATAACTTTGATAAAATATTATTGTGTGTTCAGGAACCATTGCAAATGGTGAAGACATACGAGCGACGACGACGTGATCAGGCGACATCACCACCCGTAATGCCGCCACCGTCGTCATCATCATCCCCAGCATCACCACCGAGACCTTCATCAACATCAACCGCCCCAGCACCAGAGTTGACTGTAATAATGAACTCCTTGGAAGCCTTATTAGCAACATTAAAAGAAACCACTAAGGCTAAGACCAAGGAGGAATTTCCTCATTTGGCTACCAGTTCAGCGGAACCGAAGAATTTCGAGCCCAGAAGGTCGACAGAGGACATCTCTCGGGAGCTTCAAAAAATCAGACTCCCGGAATTCTCAGGAGGCCGTGCAGGTGAACGTGATGAAGCGTGGTTGGAGGGAATGAACAGATTTTTTGGGTTAAAAGAATATTCGTCTTTGGCAAAGACAAAAATTGTCGTGTTTCAACTCAGGGAAAGCGCCTTGATTTGGTGGGGAAATCTGGAGAAACAGCTGCACCTTACATCAGATAGCATTCCTTGGGAACTGTTTGAGGAAAGGTTCCGCGCAAAGTATTTACCTTTGTACTTTCAGCAACAGCAAGCAAGAGCCTTTCATACGTTAGTACAGGGAAGTAAAACGGTGGAAGAGTACGAGATAAGGTTCATGGAATTGGTAAAATACATTCATTACTTAGACTCAGATGAGCGTCAGGCTGAAAGATTCATTTTTGGGTTAAACCCTCGCATCCGAGCCTTGGTAAGCATGTGGAAGCCATCATCCGTAGCCGAGGTAGTTGAATGCGACCGTTATGCAGAAGAGCACCTAGGGATCAAAAGGGATATGGGGCCAGCCGGGCCTGTCCAAACAGGATTTCCAGGAAAGACTCCCCAGAACCTTTTCAAGGGGGCTAGCTCGAGGCCGCCGTACGGTAACAGGTTTTCCCTGAGAAATATAGGAGCAGGAGCTCCCATGGCAGTAAACACTATAGCCGTGGGATCATCAAACACCAGTCCCTGGGCATCTCAAAGGACCGCGAGCAGAGGGAGGAATTCGAGAGGAACCAATGCGAGAGGACGAAGCTCGTTCTCTAGAAGCTCTCGTCCTGACTCGAGAGGATTGGCGCCAGTTAATTGTTGGGGATGTGGGGGACCGCACTTTCAACGGGACTGCCCCGGAGCTTCATCCAATATATTGCATAGGGCTGGGAAGGAACCCAATTCAGACAACCGTGGTACCCATAGAATTCATGCAGTGGTCGACCGTGACCAAGCAGCACATCAATCCACGGTAGTAGAATCTTCAGGTACTATCAATGGTATAAAACTCAAAATCTTATTTGATACTGGTGCCACAGATAGTTTCATTTCTTCA
>APFE030399469.1:0-31018 GCA_000404065.3 Pinus taeda
GCTCTTGTTTGGTTTGTTTGTCACTAGAGAGTCTTAGACTCCTAGGGAGGTTAGATTTGTCCGCAAATATAACTCTTTCCGCATGACAGGAAGTTTCTAGTTGTTGATTCTATTGTATCGCCTTGTCGTAGACCTACAAGACCTGTGCTTTGTCTTCAAAAATATGTTTATTGTTACTTTGAAACCTATCAATAATCAACAACATTCATTTCTCCCAACCACAAAGCTTATCCGAAACTCCTTGGTGCAACTCATGTAACGTCTGGATTGGTAGTGCTACAAGGTTGATACTCAGGTTCTTCTAGAGTTGTGCGCGCTCCTACTCTTTAGTTGTCTTAAACTAGAGATTTCCACTACACTAATTCTCAGCACACTCGCTTGGTCTGTGCTTGCTTGTCCCATGCTCGCCTGGATCACCCTTGTTCAGACCTGCAATTCTTTCAGGCCCTGTTGTACTTTGTCCAAGCAAGCTCCCCCTCTATGAGGCCCAATGGTGTCACACTTGCAAACTTATAAGACTTATGCTTCTTGTGAGGTGTCTTGGTACTGCGCTTTTTCCTCTTTCTTACCCTAAAGGGGGACCTGAATTCTGCACCCCCTTCCTCTTCACCTTTGGCTTCAATCTCAACATCAGTGTGTTGTGTTTCAGGTTCTTCAAGGTCAATATTGACCTACGATGTTGGTGCATATTTCTCCTTTGGCACTTCCTTCTCTTTTGCAGAAACCTTTTCTTTCGGTGCTTCCTTCTCTTTTGTGGAGGCCTTTTTCTACTGCATTTCCATTTCTTCCTACGTTGCCTTTTATTTTTGTGTGGCATTTTCTTTCAGCATGGCCTTTTCTTTCTGCACTACCTTTACTTTTGTAGAAGCCTCCTATGCTTCTTTCTCTTTGTCTTTCTTTACAATGGCGGTTTTCCCTATTTCACCTTCTGTGACCTTACTTGTTCCTGTGCCTACGTCAGATGGGATGAGCCATTCACTCAGCCATTTGCTAATGACCCCCATATAATGTCATCCTCTATGACTAAATATGGAAACTTATGCCATCTCCCTGTGGCATCCTTCTTTGCACGTATGGACAAAATGTGAAAATATACCTTGAAATCTATAATATTTGTATATTGCGCATTTAAAATAGGTGATAAACACGGTCATTAGTTGATCGCCATCTGCAACTCTGACTTGAACAAGACCCAGAATATCTTTGTTTCCATGATGTGGTCAGGATCCTTTGTCACCCACAATGAGGTGAATTTCACAACCTCACACAAGTTTGGATCATGTGTTAGGAACTGGCTCTCCTCAAGAATTGTCAGACCTACCAGCGCAATCAACAGAAGTAACCATATGTAGTGGAATGCATTTCCATCCTCTTGGGCTTCACAACAATCCTCCAAGAACTCATGATAGAGATACTTGGCCCAATTGTATTGGACCCCTTTATTGCAATGCGTAGCCAAAGATACTACTGGTACTGGCACTTCATCGGTGTGACACTTTTGCATTATTTTTCCAGCCAAAATTTGTGTAGTAAACTTCACAGCATCATCTGATATGGAACTAATGGCATAGTCGTGTGACTTCTTCATCAACCTGAAGTCACTCTTCATTTGATCTAGAAGCTTTTTCTCCTATTATTTCCCCTCAAAAGCATCTGCGAGGTTCGCACAGTGATACGGCAACAAGGTGATTTAGTGGACCAACATGTCATCAATTAGAATGGGCCCTCCTAACCAGAGGCACCCATCATGAACCAACACTAATACTTAATACACACAGATAGTATTAATGATGTTGTGGCTAAAGTGTGGCACCCACAACATGTTAAGCAATCTCGTTTGTTCAATTCTAGTCACCCACTTCATTAGCTCAAGTCATGTAACCCCCAATTCATCATAGTAGAATGATTCAAGTATTTGTTGGGTTCAAACTGTGGGAACTTTGCATGATTACCTAGGACCTAGCCCTCCATCTTCAAAAATGGTACCTGGGCCAACAAATTTCCCTCAATAGGTATGTCCTTCAGTACCAATGGTGTGAAGACCTAGAATTTCACTGAGTCTGGGTCCTTAGTTACTTTGGTGGTGGATTTCCTAGGGGGTACATAAGGTGGTAGCTGAGTAATCGTCATTGTTTCCTCTATGCCAATATCTTCAACCCCCATGGTCAATTCTTCCTCGTCCAAGTCCAAAGGTTCTGTTGGTTGCTTGCTTTTATCCATCTGACCCTTTTATCTAGCCTCCACTGGATTTTTGCACGGTGATTGTCACACCGACGCTTGCAATGGCTTCTTTTGATTCTTCTCTCTTATCATGGAGGTAGTGGGTTTAGGCCTCAGTGACCTAGGCATTGTGGTAGGGACTGGTGGTAATGCAGTCATTCTCTCCCAAAATATTTACTTCTTGCACTCAGGTAAACCCTCCTCAAAATGAAATCTGTGTTGCAAAAATGTCTTTTGTATCTCTTTCCAATCCCATTTAGACATGCAATAATCGTCTCGATGCAAACTAAGGTGAAAAAGCTCAAGGAAATCTCTCTGGAAGCAAATTGTTCAAATGTGGAGCAGTATGTTGTATTTATAGCCCATTTTGAATTCAAATCCATTCATTCCCTCCAGATCTCCATCATTAATTCTCTTTTGGCTGCAAATTTCCAAAGATATGCTCCTTAAATGCTCTCCCCCGACACCCTTTAACAGAAAACTAAACATCCCATCATCTATAGTGTTGCCAATGGCTACTTTCAGGCTAGGTTGTGTAGGACCCACCGTGATAGCGTATCTCATTCATTGCATCTCCACTTTGTGCATTTCTTTTAATCATCGTGCAACCCATTCACTTCGCCAAATTGTCCTTCTAGAAGCATAGTTTATAGACCCCTAGTTCCTTGAAACTGCCTGAACTACTAAGAATGTTCTACATCCATATAGTCATCGCGCAGGGGTTGGATCACCCCTATACATATTCAACTAAATCCCATTGATTCTTCCTGGAAATAGCTCCCTGTTCAGCTTCCTAAGCTAAACTGCATCGTCATCCGTAATCTCCTTGAAGGTGTATGGCCCCAGCCAATACATCTGGAATTTTCCTAGAAACTTCGTAAACTTACTATCATATAGTAGTACTAAATATCCATTTTTAAAGATGCGTTGCTTAATGTGGCAATCATGTTAGGCCTTTTCTTGAGACTTCTGCACCTCCTAATGAAAACTTGCCAGGAAGCGATCTTATTCTAGTGCAAGTATCTGTGCGAGGTGTTCTTCCATGGTATCATAATCAGCCATCTTTGTGACTGCAGCAATCCTCAAACTAGGCATGATGTACTCCATTGGTATCACCACCTCTTGTCCATAAACTAGCCTAAATGGTGTATGTCTAGTCAACTTCTTACAGGTAGTTCTGTATGCCCAAAGAACAACTGGTATGCACACATCCCAATCATTCTTATTTGCATTACAAATCTTCGTCAAGGAATTCTCTATAATTTTATTAAAGGCTTCAACTACGCCATTTTATTGACGATGATATGGCATACTTTTCTAATGATCCATCTAGAATTCTTCAAGGAAAGTAGAAATTGTTTTGTTCAAGAAATGTTAACCCCTATCCATCATCAAAATCTTAGGAAAGCCAAACCTAGACAAAATGTATTTAAATGTAAACTTCACATTTGTAGCTGCACTGAAATCCTTCACAGGTTGCACCTCAATGCACCTGGTCAAGTATATTGTTGTCATGCTGATGTATCATGCTCCTGTCTTCTTTACTGGTGCTTGAATAGGGCCTACAAAATCTATTTCCCATTTGTCAAATTCTTGTAGCGAAACAAGGGGTTTAGAGAAAATGTGTCCCTTCATGACTTCCTCCTAGTCCTGTGACAGACATCACACACCTACAATATTCTTTGGAATCCTTGTGCACAGTTGCCGACCATAGCCCAGTTCATAGGATCTTCTACGTAGTCGCCCTTCCAGCATAATGTTCTCCAACAAATCCTCCATGTGATTTAGCAAGGATATTTTGACATTTTATTGATGGTGCTATACCCGCCAACATGTCAGGGGATCTCCCCAATAAGAAGTCCCAATTAGAATCAGACCGTTTGGTGTAGGAGTCTAAGCAGTGGGTCATATGGTATTGCCTTGACTAGATTTTTGCATAGAGGCAAGTAAGATGTCCCTGTTGGTAGCAAGGGTGTGACATATGGAGCAATTCAAGGAAGGTGCATGAGCGGTTCTAACACACAGAGGGTGAGGTGAGTGTGCCCCTTGGAAACCTGTGAAAGCACATAGTTAAGAAGGGAACACACGAGCAATTATGCATCACAACATGGAAGGAAAGTAAGCTAGCAATCCAAAGTGATGGTTAAACCAACAACACATTTCCATAAGATTCATACATACATATACATAAAATAGCTACACATGCATGCGTAAGCAAACAGATACATATATCATTTAGAGTAAGCAAGATAGCTGAAATACAATACAACATATGCACGAAACATGTTGGCTCTTGTTATATTAAGAAGTGTAATTTCTATTCATACAATACATCCATGACCAACCCTAGTTCTGATAGTGTAATGTTATAGTCACTACCACTTGCTCCTCCAAAGAGATATACTAGCTCTGCACAGTCAAGAAGCCAAGGCTCGTTACAATACTGTCCAAGCTCTCTCTAAGATACTCCTATCAGAAGCTTGGCTGACCAAAATCCTTTACAATGAGTTAAGAGGGAGTATATATAGCAAAGGGTGGGGTGGCCCTTGACATTACCCTTTGTGACGGTTCATCTACCCTCGTGACTCTTCATCTACTCTATGATTGTTACATCCAAATATCAAGACTTGAACTTACACTTGACAAGACATTACTTAAAATCTGCACATGTACCCATGTGAGACAAAATATGCTTGAGCATGCCATGCAAGACATCACTATGACTCAGAAAATTGTGGGAAGACTAGCTCTTTGACATCCTCATGGTGGTTGACGGTGGTGAATTGATGCCATGCTTGGTAGTCTTCGATGGTGTCCATGTACTCTATGGTGACATCTTTCTAGAAACGAACTCTTGCCTCCATAGCATATGGGTACACTGCTCGAGTTCCTCTCTCCAACTCGTCTGATAACATGCACATCATTGTCTTCAGTACAGTTAGACTAGCAACATACTGATCCATGTTGTCTTCACTGATCACCAAGTCTAGGCTGGTGGCTATGCGCATCAACTCATCAAAGTATGAGTCAAGCTTCAGTTGAACCTATGCCTTTGACTTTGCCTCGGTCAATGTCCCAATAGATGGGATCACATGTGCATGCACAACAACATCCATACTCCAGAATACTCATGCCTGGGAAGACTGTAGACTAGTGATGAGCTGTGGGATATCTTCATAGTTTCGGATCAGACTTCAGATGCATGCCTTCAGCTCAACCGCTCTTGACTTCATCATCTTGGGTAAGTGTAACAAGGCTCCCTTGTATCTCATTTTCCATGTTTTCATGTAATCAAAAACAACATGCACGTTCAACGTGGACATGCTCTTCACACACACCACTTCTACTAACCATTGAGATGGACAACTGCCTTATGCACGATACCAAACTTGGAATACAATACATGTATGACTGTGTCAAGGGACAATACTTCATCCAATATTTCCTTCTTCAACTCTACTTGGACGGATGCTATAACCAATTCTCCTCCCTATTTGTTCATCTGTAACTCATCCATTCGTTCATTCTCAGCTATCAAGAAGCCAACACTCAAGATAGTGGCTTTAGCATATGCTCTGGTAGCATCAGCCAATGTTGTTGGATGTTTGCTCACATAAGACATGATCACTTGTTCCTCAAACTGCACAGGAGATGTGTGATCATCCGAAGTTGACACTCTACGAGATTTCACAACTCTATGTTAGGACTCATTAAATGAGATGTTGTGCATCTCTCCCTCCAGATTGTCTCTAAGGATCTTAGTGTCTCCTTGGACACCTGGGGCTTGCTCTGCTTCTAGATCCATTGAACCAAGTAGGTCAACCTCTTGGTGGTGAGGCATGACGTCAATGTCTTGATCTAACTCCTATTACTCCATATCCATATCCGTCTACTCAAGAGCTTGTTCAATCTCTTGAGAAAAGTCATGCTTCTGTGACTTCTCACCCTGCCTACTCGATGCCATCGGTTCAGATGAGTCGACTACCTGTACGGGCGCAATTTCATCTATCTATACATGTTGCACCCCCTTTTGTACCTTCTCTTGTTGTGCTTCCTTCTCCTGTCTGCACAATTCCTATTCTTTCTAGAGTTTCTCCTTCAACTCATGCAACTTCTTCTCTGTTTCCTCCCTTCTCCATTTTTATCTCTACCTTTGCACGTTCCTCCTTTCACTTTGTTGTCTCTTCGCCTCTATTGCCAAAGTTGCTTTCTGTACAAGTGGGTCTCCTTAGAACTTGCAAATTGGTTCCTCCTCCATGATGTCAACAATCTTCCTCTTGCCTTTGTCGCACACTAGTATGTTTACCTCTGTTGTTGTCTGTGCTCTCCTGGATGCTGCTTCACACTGCTTAACTAATCATTCCATAGCAATGTCGATCAATTCATTGGGGCTAGAGAAGCTGTAACAATATATCCATCGGTCCACCTCTTCCCAATGACATGCCCCGTGGATCCACTGAAACTGTACTCTTGTGCAATGATCTTTTACAAAACAATACGGGTCATACGGATTGTAGCTTTTGGCATCAAATGGATATTTCCTGATCTCCTCTATTTTGATATCCAAATGATTGAAATTATGTATCTCATATAACATGATCTACAATGAAAGAGTGGGCCAAGGTGCCTTCATGTTCCGGTGTAGCTTGGCTGACAATCCTGCCGAGATGTGGTATGATACTTCCTGCATGATGATCTTGTCTAGGGAAAACTTTGGTAAAACATATGGAGCCTTCTCTGCGCTATACATCCGTATGAAGTTGTCAGAAGGTGAGGCATACCAATATTTTATATCAATCAGTGCCTCCATTGCTATCTTCAACATGCAGGGTGGATCCTGTTCAAATATCATCTTGTACATTGGGGTGACAAAATGATCGGACAAGTGTGTGATAAATCCTTTGAAGTTGCATTCAGAAAACATTTTACAACGTGTTCACAGAGGTCTCCGTCGATGTCCTTGCCCACTTAAAGCCTGGGAACTCTTGATGGGCATAGATTGCATCGAAGATGTAAGTGTACATGTATATTTCTGCTTCCTGACCTTTGGGTGACTGTCGAGCTCTTGTTACCTGTTCCTTCATCCGGTGAGCCAACATGTTGGACTGGTTGCATTCTTTGCCTTCACTAGCCAGTTGGTCCAACACGATCACCCAATTTTGTGGGAAGGTTTTTGTGCTCTCTTGGCCATACAGGCGACATGAAAATATGACCAAGTATTGACACCCTTCTATAGTATCTTCATTTTGTAAACCTGGTTGGGTGTCATCCTGAATTTTCCCAGCTCCTTCACCTAGTTCTTCAAGATATCCATGGAGTTGGCATTGCTGTTGGGTATGCTGAAGGGTGTCTCCATGGTGATCACGGGCTTCAACATATGGTATATATGTTCAGAATCATGTGCCTTGAAGGTAGCAATCTATGTCCCGCTGACACTACTCAATGTCATCACCTAAGGATCAGTGTGCGAGATGATCCATTGTATCATGTTTGCACATGGGAACACGGGATACCTACATGGAATTCAGTACAAGTCGGACTTGTGAATGTTCACGTAGACTTGGCCGTCTTTGAGGTCTTCCCCAAATGTGCCTGCAGATGTTTCATTGACCTCTTGCCATTTCAACTTGATGTCCTTGTCTACAATCAGCTTGGTGTCTTCATAGATCGACAGACTTGTAAACACTCACTCAACTGCTGCTCCAGTTACAATTCCATCAATGTCCTTTGATCCTTCTCTCTTGGAGGCCATTGATCCTAAATTTCTAGGAGGCTGATGAATACTTGCTAGATCTGGAGACATGGAGATATGCATGGCAAGAAATCTGTCAGCTAAAACCAAAGAAAACTTGAAGGAGGACATGCAACATACTTGGGGATTGATTGGCAAGGATTGTGTAATTTTCCAAGGAGGCTAGGAGACTAGCTACCAGAACTATGCAAAAGGCAGTCCAGGCTACTGGGAGGTTGATTGGCTGCTCAAATTTCACAATACACAATCTATATTAGCCTGTTGGCTCCTAGGATTATGCAATGCACAATTCCAACTGGAAAGGGTTATAGGCCCACTGACTCCATTGCGCAATTTTCTAGGCCAGTAGTCACTACCTCTAAAAATTACGTAATGTAAGACTAGAGGATAGTCACTAGGTAGAAATGCACATTTTTTGGGAGGAAGGTAGAGCCTTCCCTCTCAGGATTGCACAATGTTGTCTTGGTGAGGCAGAGTCCATGCCAAGGTTTCCCAGACTCGCTGACGGGCAACTAAAATAAAATGAAGAAGTGAATGCGTGGTGATACTGAGTGCAAGAAGGAGTGAATGATCATGCATGCAACATTTAGAAAAGATAACAACATGCATGTTTGTGAAGCAAGTTGCGGAATCGACGACCGTTTTGCAAAATAATGTCATGCATGCAACAACAGTGAGATGCTAACGAAAATTGAAATGGTGCTAGTACAAGATAATATGCATGTAAACAATAGAAAGTGTTCACATAAATCAAGCAGAAAATACTCATACAAGCCAAAACACAAAAAGCAACAAAAATGCTGCAAAAGACAAGTTAAGTGGAATTACCCAGAAATAGTTGAGATGGATGTGTTGAAGACTCCTGGATGTGTTGTGGGATGTCAGAGCTCCAAGATTGATGTGAAGGAATGAGCTCTGAACTATTGAATAAATAAGTTTGATGCTTATGATACGCATGCCACAAATCTAGAAAAAAAAAACACTTGGAGGGAAGATTCTAAAACGATTTTTTCATGTAACCTCCAACTGCTAAAAATAGCTCCCTAAAATCTAGGGATGCTTTTTTCATGTTTCTTTTTGCTATTTTGGGAAAAATTAGCCCATGCATGCAAGTCAGGTTTCATCGGTCTCTGGTGGAACTGGTCAACCCAATGGCACATGCAACAACCTGCCTGACTAAGGGTAACTTTTCCGCAGTTTCTGGGAGGAAGTTGGGCTGGTTGCCTAGAGGGATTGCACAGTTTCTGGGTTAAGCACTGACTGCTGCCAAGGATTGCGTAATTTCTGGGCTGAGCAGTCATGTCGAGTCAGATTGTGTAGTTTTATCGGGGAAAGTTGACTAACACGATTGTGGATTTTTTGAGGCCAACAGGCTACCAGACAAGATTGCACAATTTCTGGAGGGAAGGTTCGTTCCCCTCTAGAATTCTACAATTTCTTGAGGGAATTACTCAGCCTACAACTGGAATAATTCTGGGGAAGCAACCTGCGAGGGGAATGTAAAAAGCTATCATGCACAAACTATCATGCTTCTAGAAAACCACTAAATCTCATGTACTTGACAGTGTAAGACATGTTGCTGAAGATGATTGGTAGGGAGACTCCAAAACAAAGCTATGGAAAAATTTTGGAGGGTGGTTGTAGTCGCTACAACACTTGGCGACACATTGGTAGAACTCCAGCTCTCTAAATGGACCTTGTTCATGAAAAGCAAGTCTAACACCTCCGGAAGTATTGTTCATTTCTCTATTCATCTTGGTTTCCACACTTGCTTGATTGTAAGATGTAGCATTTGCCAAGCTCTTGGTCGGTCGACACACATTCCAAGCCAAGCCAAAATAGTTGTTTCGATTGGGGATGAGGGGTATATTGGTGCAGAAGTAGTATAGTTTTCAGAGTCTTAGTTTCATCTCTCATGTTGCTCCGCTGCAAGCAGGCCTGGACAATACCCCGGTGGAGTCACGCAAGAACACAAGCATCACTTCACTACCAGGGAGCCTGGTTAGTACCCCGGCGGAGTTACTTGCATCACATCTCTGTGCAGGAAGCATTTGTATTCTTTCGCCTTATTCATTTTCATTTTGAAAATTTTCACTTTTCATTTTTTTTCATTTCCATAACTCTGCATAGCACTTATTCATTTCAGAGGTGGAAGAGGGATCCTGACTTATTGAGAGCAAAAGAGGTTGTTCCTTCAGAAAAGTAGTTTGTATATACCTCTGACGTGCTTGTTAAGGTTTTTCCCCTCACCTTACTCTACCTGATTGAGCTACCAAGGGTTAACCCAAAAACAAACTGACTAGAGTAGGTGACACTAGTTAGCCGACAAGCATTGTGTTTTCACTAAGGTTCTCTTTGAACAATACATATTTTCCATTGACGTATCATGGACTAAAGATACGAGTTCTTCATATAAAGGTAGGATGATAGATAACCAAGTAGTGATAGCTACACAAGGCCTCTTGTACTTTACCCAGTCTGTTTCAAGAGTCACACACGGTTTCATGTGAAATTAACCAACAAGTTCAAAATAAGCAAATAAACAACAAAACAAAGCGAAAGTAGAAGTGAATGTGAAAGCAAAGCAAGTAAGAAAACAAGAAAGAAAACAAAAAAGCATGTAAATAAGGTAAGCAAACAAGCATGCAAGCAAACAAACACAAGCAAACACTACTCCTACTCCTAAGCTAACGATGCATGGGTGTGATCACGTGAAGTGATACTTCTAATGCAGCCACCGGCGCATTGGTTGACACATTTTGGTGAAGGCATGGTTCGCGAATAGCATAGTTGTGTGAACCAACAAACATGAAAGATATAAAAATGAAGACAAATACACTCCCAGTTTAAAAGTGTCCACAGAACATAATTGAGTGCAAGTGCATGACATACAATCTGTGGACTTATCATGGTGTTATGCGACACTACGTGTAGCCATGAAGCTTACGCATACTCTTGACTGTGACATTCAATAAAACAAAATAAATAAAGACATTTGCATCATGCACGTTTGCTTTCAATGCAATATTCCTCCAATGCATGAGTGATGGGATCATGTAATTCAAGTGGAAGAAGTATGATATGTGCGTGAGATTGATCTTCAACAAATACAGATGAGTGATGAGGATCCTTGGGTACTTCAACAATTTCCTGATCGGAAGTGAAACCAATCTCAAGGCAGTGAGGGCCTGACATAACCATCAACTAGGGCTAAAGTGCCTTGAGAGTCTGGGGGGTTTCAACTTCGTCAACAGATAGATCATCATAAACATGTGGCTTCAAAAAATCAAATGTGATAGAATCATCATCATGATAAAATATGAGAGTAAAAAGATCACGACAGCTACAATCAACAAAATCAATGATTTCATAGGCATCCTCATGATAAGATAAATTAGAGAGAGGGGTAGATGAGAAGTGGACAAATTCACCCTCTATGTTTCCGAAAAAAGTAGGTGAAAAGTCAAGTGGATTTTCAATGAATAATTTATCCTCTCCGTTGACGAATGATGGACCGACATCCGGTGTGTTCTGCGAATGATCAACAATGGGTGCATCCATATATGGAGATACACATGCAAAATCATGGATGGCAGGTTCACCAAAGATGTCAGGAAAGAACAGGGGAGGTTCAGACAAAAGGGATTCATCCTTTGTCGAGTGTTTATGCTCAAGCTCTCAGTCATACTCTTCATGAATGATAGTGCATGTTGGTTGTGCAACAACAACTCCATCGATGGCTCGATCCTCATTCACAACAAGTATAGAGTCTGGAATGGAAGAACACAAGATAATATCATCCAGAGGATCATCTGAGTATGAAGATAGAGGTTGCGGTACAAAATGCATGTGACAACTCAATGGACTCACAACCAAATCTGCGCAAAAATTAAGCGAAGTAATGTTGGGAGGATGTGGCAATTGAACGAATGTGTGTGCATGCCCTCCCGCATCACTCTTCAATGGTGGAGCTATTTGATGAGGGGAAGATGGATAGTCACTTGTGACATTGACTGTTTCCATCTGTAATTACGTAGCTCCATCATTAAAGTATGTTGAGGGATGCTTGGGCTCAAACTTCTTCTTGCGATTGACTGATTTGTTAAGACAGTACTCAAATCTATCACAAAGATATGGAAATTTCATCTAGCTTTTCGGAGCTTGAAATTATAACACACGGAAGCACTGCCAAAATCCATAGGCGATTCATGCGGGGCCTTCCGTTGTTGTAACAATTTTTGGTCAAGATGTTCTTGATCAAAATGATGCAAAGTATCTTCAATGAGATCATAGAAATGCTCAAGTGAGTGCATGTTGTCAACCAATAAGCTGCAGCACCACTGTAGTGAGGATTCCCAAAGTGTGTATGCAAGTAGCAGACTAGCCTGTTCTTCAAAACATCCATCTTCCTCATCAATCATGGCAAGGAAGTCTTGTAAGAACACAGAACAGGCCACTTCGTGTTCACCATCATACGTGAATTCAGACAAGAGATCAAAAAACCTCCTCATGATGTTGAGAGGTTCGGCATGCGAAAAACATCGTGGATGGGTGGGTGTAACATAATCCATGATAGATGTGCAAAGGTTCGAAACATGATGAGAGGACACAGATTGTCATCTGTCCCTCCTTCTAGCACCAGAAATGTTGACGGTGTTGGACCCCCCAACGTGTCAGGGGATCTCCCCAGTAAGAAGTCCCAATTAGACCTCAAACCGTTTGGTGTAGGAGTCCCAATAGTGGGTCGTGCAGTATCACCTTGACCGATTTCACACAGAGGCAAGTAAGATGTCCATGTTGGTATCAAGGGTGTGACATATGCAACAAGTCAAGGAAGGTGCATGAGCAGTTCTAACACACATAGGGTGAGGTGAGTGCGCCCCTTGGAAACCTGTGAAAACACATAGTTAAGATGGGAACATACAATAAAATATGCATCACAACATGGAAGGCAAGTAAGCTAGCAATCGAGAGTGATGGTTAAACCAACAACACATTTCAATAAGATTCATACATACATATACAGAAAATAGATACATGTATCATTTAGAGTAAATAAGATAGCTAAAATATAATACGAGTCGTGACATATGCATTAAATGTGTTGGATCTTGTTATATTAAGAAGTGTAAGTTCTAGTCATACAATACATCCATGACCAACCACCAGTTCTGACAGCAGAATGTTACAGTCACTACCGCCTGCTCCTCCAAAGAGATATACTAGCTTTGCACAGTGGAGAAGCCAAGGCTCGTTACAATATTGTCTAAGCTCTCTCTAAGATACTCCTATCGAAAGCTTGGCTAACAAAAAGCCTTTAAAATAAGTTATGAGGGATTATATATAGCAAATGGTG
The DNA here is from genome assembly GCA_000404065.3 of Pinus taeda. Classification (NCBI taxonomy): domain Eukaryota; kingdom Viridiplantae; phylum Streptophyta; class Pinopsida; order Pinales; family Pinaceae; genus Pinus; species Pinus taeda. The sequence goes on from APFE030399469.1 coordinate 13,329, forward strand.
GGGTGGTCCTTGACATTCACCTTTGTGATGGTTCATCTACCCTCATGAATGTTCATCTACTTTATGATTGTTACATCCAACTATCGAGACTTGAACTTACACTTGACAAGACATTACTTACAATCTGCACATGTACCCATGTGAGACAAAATAGGCTTGAGAAAGCCATGCAAGACATCACTATGACTTGGAAAACTGTGCGAAGACTAGATCTTCGACATCCTCATGGTGGTCGATGGTGGTAAACTGATTCCATGCTTGGTAGTCCGTGATGGTCTCCGTGTACTCTATGGTGACATCTTTCTAGAAATGAACTCTTGCCTCCATAGCATCCAAGTACACTACTCGGGCTCCTCTGTCCAACTCATCTGATAATATACCCATCATTGTCTTGAGTGAGGCCGAACCACTGACATATTTATGCATGGTGTCTGCACTGATCACCAAGTCTAGGCTGGTGGCTATGCACATCAACTCGTCAAAGTACAAGTCAAGCTCCAATCGAACCTATGCCTTTGTCTTTGCCTAGGTGAGTGTCCTAATAGATGGGACCACATGTGCATACACAACAACATCCATACTCCTTAATACCTGTGCATGGGAAGCCTGTAGACTAGTGATGAGCTACAAAAGAACTTCATAGTTACGGATCTAATTATAGATGCATGCCTTCAGCTCAATGGCTCTGGGCTTCATCATCTTGGGCAAGTTCACTGGGGCTCCCTTGTATCTCATTGACCATGTTTGCATGTAATCAACAACAGCACGCACATTCGACAAGATACATGCTCTCCTCATACACCGTTGTTGCCAATCGTTGAGATCGAAAACTGCCTTATGCATGATACCAAACTTGGAATACAACGTCTGCATGACTATGTAAAGGGAAAATACTTCATCTAGTATTACCTTCTTCAAATCTGTTCGTGAGGATGTTGTTACCAATTCTCCTCCCTTCTTGGCCATCTATAACTCCTTAGCTATTCACTCATTCTCAGCTATCAAGAAGTGAACACTTGAAATAGTGGCTTCGGCATATGCTCTAGTAGCATCGACCAATGTTGTTGGATGTTTGCACACATCAAACATGATCACTCATTTCTCAGAATGCACAAGAGATGTGTGATTAGCCGAATTCAACACTCTGCAAGATTACACAACTCTATGTTGGGACTCATCGAATGAGATGTTGTGCATCTCTCCCTCTAAATTGTCTCCAAGGATTTCAGTGTCTCCTTGGTCGCTAGGGACTTGCTCCACTTCTGGATCGGTGAAGTTGGTGGGTCAACCTCTTGGTGGTGAGGCATGAGGTCAATGTCTTTCTCTAACTCCTATTGCAACATATCTGTATCCATCTGCTCAGGTGCTTGTTCAATCTATTGAGCAAAGTCCTACTCCTGTGACTACTCACCCTACCTGCTCAGTACCAGCTGTTTGGATGAGTTGACTACCTATACGGGTGCAGTTTCATTTTTCTATACATGTTGCACCCCCTGTTGTACCTGCTCTTGCTACACTTCCTTCTCCTATCTACGTAGCTCCTGTTCCTTTTGATGTTTCTCCTTCAACTCATGCAACTCCTTGTTTTCTTCCTCCCTTCTTTATTTTTCTCTCTACCTTTGCGTGTTCCTCCTATCGCACTATTGTCTCTTCACCTCTATTGCCCAAGCTACTTTCTGTGCAAGTGGGTATACTCGGAACTTGTAGCTTTGTTCCTCCTACATGTTGTTGACAATCTTCTTCTTGCCTTTGTCGTGCACCGGTATGTTTATCTCTGCTACTATTGATGCTCTCCTAGATGTTGCTTCACATTGCTTCGCTAATCATTCCATAATAATGCCAATTAATTTGTTGGGCCTAGAGAAGTTGTAACAATATATCCATTGGTCCTCCTTCGCCTAATGACATACCCGTGGATCCACTAAAACTATACTCTCATGTAGCGATCTTTTCCAAAACAATGAGGGTCATACGGATTGTAGCTTCAGGCATCGAATGGATATTTCTTGATCTCCTCTGCTTTGACATCTGCATGCTTGAAATTCTATATCTCGTATAACTCAATCCACAACGAAAGAGCGGGCCAAGGTGCCTTCTTCTTCCAGTGTAACCTAGCTAACAATCCCTCCGAGATGTGGTATGATACTTCTTGCATGGCGAGCTTTTCCAAGGAAAACTTTGATAAAACACACGAAGGCTTCTCTGTGTTGTACATCCATATGAAGGTGTCAGACGATGAGGCATACCAATATGAGATATTGAATAGTGCCTCCATTGTTGCCTTTGACATGTAGGGTGGATCCTGTTCAAATAACATCTTGTACACTGGGGTGAAAAAATGATCGGACATCTGTGTGATAACTCCTCTGAAGCTGCATTTAGATAACATTTTACAATAAGTGTTCACAAAGGTCTCCACCGATGTCCATGCCCACTTCAAGCACGCATACTCCTAACAGGCACATATTGTATCTAAGATGTAAGTGGACATGTAGATTTTTCCGTGCTGACCTTTGGGTGGCTTTTGAGCTCTTGCTACCTATTCCTTCAGCCGATCAGCGAACATGTTGGACCAATTGCATGCTTTTCCTTCATTGGCCAGTTGGTCCAACATGATCACCCAACTCTGCGGGAAGGTTTTTGTGCTCTCTTGGCCATACAGGCGACATACAAAGATGGCCAAGTATTGATACACCTTCCACATTATCTTCATCTTGTAAGCCTAGTTGGGTGTCATCTTGAAGTTGGACGGCTCCTTCATCCCGTTATTCAAGATATCTTTGGAGTTGGCTTTGCTCCTAGGTATGTTGAAGGGTGAATCCATGGTGATCACGAGCTTCGATATATGGTACATATGTTCATAATCCTTAATCTTGATTTTAAATAGGAATGAAAAAAATTACAGATATAACCATACATATAGAGATGCGGTGAAAATAATACTTCATTTCATTAATGTAAAAAACTGAAATATGCTTACAAACAGAAATGGAAATAAACTAGCTGGGGCAATGGTAGCTTATCTCTGAGAAGATACGTGGTGGATACATGCCTCTAAACTATGTTACAATGAGGCTCGAAGGCCTATTTATTGTTGAGAAACAATGGAAAACCCTAAACATCCAAAACCCTAACCCTAGAAGATGAAACGCCAAACTATGGACCCTGTTTGGGTAAATTGGTACACCAACTTCCCAGGGTTGTAACTTTGGCATGTGATCTCTGTTTGATGCACACAATACCTCATTAGAAATATCTATTTGAGAACTAAAACTTTGGGAAGAGCAACATCATTCCATGGACCCATGTTGCTCCCAGTTTTCCCAAAAAATGTTGTTTAAGGCCTCAAAACAGCTCCGGAAGTTCAGGACCCGAAAAACTACTAAAAATAGTAAATTGTGCAATAATTAAGGAAACTAAAAAACTGAAAGAGACAGTTGTGGGGGTCCAAGTGGGATACGTGGGTGGCCACCAACATCCACCTGGATCATTCCTCCCCCCTTAGGAAGTAATGGTCCCCATTGTGTTGAGTTCCTCCCTGAGATGAGGAAGCTTCTACTGAGCTAGGTCCCTGGTGAGGTGTTTTGCAACCTTTGATGTGTCCAGTAATGGTGGGAAGAATGGACAAGAGTGATCCACATTGAACACTCAGTGCAGGTGAAGGAATGGGGGAATATTGTGCTCCAAAGCATTGTTTCCCATAGCCTTGGTAATGGTGTAAGGACCATGTCGGAGTCGTCTAAGCTTCTAATGGGCACTTGTAAGGTGTTCTTTCTACAGATGCAACTAGAATTTTTCACCCACCTAAAACTTGTGTGGTACCCCTGTGGGTGAGGAGAAGTTGTTCCTGTGCTCTTTCATGACCATATCCCTCTGCTGCTGCTCCTATGTGGAGGAACCCTTCGTGGGGATCATGGATGTGGCAACAATCTTCCCCCTACTTTGGGAGCAAACCAAACAGAAAATGAATCTCCTAGTCTAGGAGATGAGCTTGCTGCCTTTCTTAGCTTTGATCAAAGAGGTGGTGGTAGGTGGGGCTACCTTTGGTATCCTGTATAATGAATCACACAAAGAAACAATAATAGAGTGAGGCCTTGACTCATACACAACATGTTCCCTCCATAAGTATGGTTGGCCTAATAGTACATCATAAACATTAAGAGGTGCAACATCACACAATACCTCATCTGTGAAGGGCTTGATGTTGTAGGGAAGGCAGAACTACTAGCGAACTCGAAGATCTTGTCCTTGGTGAAGCCATCTGATACTGTATGGTTGCGAGTGTGGTGTAGTCAGTAGGCCCAACCACTTCACGACCTCTACTAAAATGAGGTTCTTTTGGTTCCCACTGTCAACAATGAATTGTAGCGGCGAACCCTTCACCCACATTTGTGAGTGGAAAATTCACTCCCCCTCCTCTAGATCTTTGAGATCATTCTTTTGGATCTTGGTAGTGGCAACAATGGCACTGGGCTCCAGATCTACTTCCCTTTTCCATTCCCCTTGTCGAGTTCTGAATTAGGGTTGCAACATGCATCTGATTCTAACACCTTCAACTTGACCACCAGTGACTATTTGGTCCGACACTCACTTGTGTTGTGAGTGGGGCTCTTATGGAACTCACACCACTTTCCTGTGTCCTTCTTTGTCTTCGTGGTGTTGTTATTTTCTTGTGCCTTTGATGGGTTGTCTTGGGTTGCCTCGTCTTGGCCTTGTCCTTGGTCTATGATTTGGGGAAGCCTTTCCCTTACTTTAGATTCATAGATCTAGAGTCTTGCTTCTTTTGTTTGAACTTCTGCTCGATTTTGACAACGTATCAATATGTTGTGCCGAGAGAAGAGATGTTCAGGAACTCCATCTCATCCTGGATGTACTTGTGTAGGCAGCCATAGTATTTGAGTAATAAATGTAGCTGAGAGTCCTTGATACCCAACTGTGTGTGAAGGGAATGTGTTACATAGTAATTTGTCACTGTCCTCATCTCAGTCCCTCTATTGTGTCATGCGTCAAATAAACATGTTCATATCTTCCCACCAATGTAAGAAGATTAAGAAAATGTTCTCTAATGCTAAAGATTGACCCTTTTTTATTAAGTTTGTGCATCGTCACTAGTAAACCCTTAAAATCTGCGACGATTCTATATCATGCACTGTATCATTGCGACATCATCGCTAGTCCCCAGTTCATGACCCGCGATGATCTAGATTTGGTGAATTAGTTCAAACAATCAGCCTTCTGGATGTTTCTAGAGCTAGTTGTTGGGTCAGTTTGGGTTGCCTTTCCACCTCTGGGATGGTGGTTCTACCTCTTGTGCAACCTCCCTTGAGGATAAGCTCCCTCTCCCTCATTTCATGGAGGCTCCTTCTCCAATAAAATCGCTCACCATTGCTATGATCTGCTAGCTTTTTTAACTAGTTAGTAGTTCTCTTGGTTGGGCAGTGCTGCCAGTGCTTTTGAGTTTGATAGATAGCTGGTGTGGGTGTGACAAGTGTGGGATTGTTGATAGCTTGTGGAAAGTTGTGGAGTGCCCTTAACTTTGTGTTAAAGCTTATGAGTGAAAGACAGAGACATTGTATGTTGGGAGATTCATCCTTGAAGAGTGAATGCTTGAGAAACATACTGGCTGGACCCTCTGAGAAGGCTTATGACGTCAAGACTTGGTTGTAAGCTTGCTCTTGATTCATTATTAATACAATTAATGATGTTTTACTATGTCTTGTATGTAATGTACTTGATAGCTCATGACTTCTTGACTTTATGAGTAAATAGATCATTGTTGTTTCTCGGTTACGTGCTTTGTTGTTTTTCCTTTGTGTTGTTTCACGTTAATCACTCGTTGAGGAGAAGGAAGTGGAAGTTGGAGTAGTGCAACGGAACTTCATCGACCATCGGTTGAGGTAGGCCTCCAACAATGACTATTTAAGGAAATCAATCGTTGATGTGTCTTTGTTGTGACTAGATCCACTCTAGGGCTAGAGGGGTTGCCTCTATCTGCAGAGGGAACACCTTCCTGCATCACAATTTGGCGACTCCACTGGGGAATCCATATTATGTTTTTATCTTGTTTGCTTTTGCTTGATTTTGAGTTAGTCTCTTTTGGATCTTGGGATTGAACCATCAATCTTTTGGGTTACCTGGGTCAATCTGGGAAATCCCTTTATTGCTTCTAAGGATAGACTAGTTTTTTTTTGGGAGTTTTCGTTTGCCTTTTATTGTTTTTAAGTTCGTCGCTGGAAAAAGCTAAACAGTTGCGCTGACGTCACGCTGTCTTTGTCTTTGAAATTTTTGCGTCGCTAAATCTTGTCACACAGTCGCGACGATTCTTGAAATTGGTCCGTCGCGTGAAAGGCATGTACTTTAGCGATGACATCGCTCTATTGCTACGACTAGTGTCTGATTGGCACTAGTTGCTTGCATTATACCTGCGACGATTCCTGTAGAATTGTTTATTTCAATTCTACCTTCTGAATTCATCAGTCTGGTTAACCCCTTGTTGTCTTTCTCCTATCCATTAGTTTGTTTTAATTGCCTTTAGTTAAGGTCCTTACTTTTCAATTTAATTGAAGTGAATCTTGTATTTTTGGTTTTGTGACCCGATTGTTCAAGTTCTGAATTATTTGGCTTGGTTACTTGCCTATCCAAAAGATTCATCCGCAACATTCCTAGTGGTTTGCTTGAGGTTTTTTCCATCGCTTGTTCTTGCTGGTTGATGTTTAGTGTTATTTATTGAACCAATTCCCATATTGATTTGATTGTTTCACTACTAGACATAGATTACAATTGTTTGGATCAATCAGTTTCATGCTAGCTTGTTTGTTTCCTTACAATTCAAAGTTATCAAAATTAAGGGATTGCATTCATTTGATATACGAAAGTGAAAGTATATGTGCATTTCAAATTTTTCATGTTTGAGAAATTGAAAAGAGAACTCTAAATCTTTCATTAGTAGTATCGATGCATCATGAGATTAGTGTATTGATGCATTGTGTTTCTTAGTGTTTGCATTCGCTTGTGCTTGTTTGGGGACAAACTTTCTACCCTCCTTTAAGTAGGTGTTCATCGAAATAAAAGATGCTTTACTCATTCTAGCTGCATCCTAGGTTTTGATATACATATGGTAAGGCCTGGAAATTGAAACATAATTCAAGATCAACTCTAAAATGAACTGAATGAACCTAACAATGCATTGGAAGATAACGCACACTATTTAGAGGTCTAGGCTAGAGACGTGCTCCAACGTCGTTAAACCTAGTCACTATTTCTTTCACTTAATGTTGGGTGATTCCTCCTTCTGTGACCCAATAGCTGCTAGTAAGGCCTTGCGCTCCCAATACCGTTGAGTATATGTTGGGAGACCCCACTAGGCTATCATCCTATATCCTTAGGAAGCTGTGTCTGCTGCCTTGCAAACCATAATGCACTGAACATAGCATTCGGGAAGATTGATTGCCGTACGGAAAGTCCTTGGTTTTCATATGATTGCCAAGGTGTATATGCAATTTTACGAGTTGTTTGGTAAACCTTTTGCCTAGTTATCCAGAGTAGTCACTTTCATTCCTTTTTGGACTCCTTAAAAGAAAAGGTCCGTCTGAGCACTTGTCCTTTCAGGCTCATTAAACCCCGAAAGAGATAGAGTCATGTTTTCATCCTTTTATCAACTCTTGAAACATGAAAAGGTCAAGTTTTGTTCCTGCGTCATAAAATTTACTGCTCACAAAATATTCCTGGTAACAGTTTGAGTTCTTGGTTGCAAAAAGAGTGTTTTTCAGGCTCATTCCCGATGGAAAAATTCCCTAAGTATAGCAGCCAAGGTCTTCCCCCAGATGGAAAACCTAGTCCATTTCCACCTTTTGGAAATGTTGGTGCTCCGTATATGGCAACATTGTTTTTGCCTAGGTTAACCATCAGTCTGCCCATTTGGTTGTTTTCAACCTCAGTGATCCCAAGCGTCATGACTCCTGTTCCACCATCTCCTTCGTCTGAACCACGACATGTTGATTCCAAGGTTGAGCCTGCGTCTTCTTCCACTATTTCTTCACCTTCATCTCCTCCTTCGCCTGGTGAAAGTTCCATATCTAGTAACCAGGAGACTAAGAAGAAGAAGAAGAAGACGAAGAAGAAGAAGGAGAATTTTGATAAGCACAAGACCACCCATGCAACTATTGCTCCAAGTACATCTCAAGTTGAACCACCTTCTGCTCCTCCATGGAAGGTTAAGTTTCCTTGTAAATTGTGCAAGGGTGACCATCTTCTTCGTGATTGTCCTGGCATCCCTAGGATCTTGGAAGTATGGTCTCACAATTTGGCTCATCCCTCGTCATCCTCTGAAGCTCATGACGATGCTATCCTATCAACTGGTAGTGGTAAGAAGAAAGGGAAGATTCGATTCCCTTGTAGGCTATGTGAAGGAAACCATCCCCTTCACCTTTTTCCACTCATGGATAAAGCTTCCGCCATTTGGGAAAGTCTTACAAATTCTTCGCCTCGACTTCCCATTGGTTATCAGAGGCTCTCTTCAGACCCTCTCCCCAATGAAAAAGAGATTCACTTAGATTCTTCTCTTGTCTGTCCTCCTCTTTCTGAACCTGGTTGTGCTAAGCCTGCTCTAGACCAACCATTGGTCGAAGAGAGTGTCGACTTGGGTTCACCACCTATTGATCACTCTATTCTGGAAGAGTGTCATGATTCTACTACTCATGTTCTTCTCGTCTCGTCAGATTCTCCTGATTCCAAGAACGACCCTCCTATCCCCGCTGATCAGGAGCGTCCTTCTTCAGTTCCTATAGAGCATGGGGGCAATCATATGATACCCCCACCAAGTAGTTCAGTCATTTCCTTTGATTGGATTCATTTGACTGCATTTTTCCTTCCAACCTACGTGCCTTTCCAGATTACCGTACATGGTTATGATAAGGCGGTACTTGGCACTGTCTTGGATGAGGGTGCATCGATTAGCCTCATGCCTTTCACTACTTGGAAAGCTTTGGGATCCCCATAGCAAGTGCCGATAGTGCAAAAACTGTTGGCGTTTGATGGAGGAACCAACCAACCTTTAGGAATCCTCTCGAAGTTTCCTGTTACTTTGGGAGGCAAAACCGTCTGTATCGATGTGATGATTTTCCAAGGTGCTTTAGATTTCAGTCTTCTCCTTGGTCGTGACTATGTCTATGCCATGGGGGCCCTTGTCTCTTCCCTTTTTCATGTGGTTTGTTTTCCACACGATGGAATAATGGTGACCATCACTCATTTATCGTTCTTTAGTCCCCTGGTGCCTCTTGTGCAACTGTCATCCCCTATCGGTTCTTGCTCGCAAGCAGTACCTTCCTCGTTGTACATCAATTATGTGGCTACCCATTCCATATTCACATCTGCTGATGATAATGTAGATGGTCTCGTACATCATGTACTAGGGGAATTGGACCCCGATCTGTCATTGGTGTCTACTGACATGTGTTCCTCCCAGAGTGTCATTCTTCCATCCAATGAATATCTCTTGGGAGTCATGGTTGCATATGACCCATGAACAGGAGTCCCGAGGATAGTTCTTTTCTTGTACCAACCTCGTTAAAAAATTAAACAAGGAGTATTGAGCATAGTTCCTGATCTTGTGTCAAGCTCGTTAAAAAATGAAACAAGGATCACCGAGGATAGTTCTTTTCTTGTGCCAACCTCGTTAAGAAATGAAACAAGGAGTATTGAGCATAGTTCATGCTCTTGTGTCAAGCTCATTAAAAAATGAAACAAGGATCCTCGAGGATAGTTTGATCTTGTGTCAACCTCATTAAAAAATGAAACAAGGATCATGGAGCACAGTTCCTTGTCTTTGGTCAGGGTCGTTAAAAAATGAAACAAGGAGTCTTGAGGAAAGTTCTTGATCTCGTGTTGACCTCGTTAAAAAATGAATCAAATATTATGAGGATAGTTTTTTTTACTGTGTTAACCTCATTAAAAAATGAAACACCTCCCTTTACAAATCGAGTCTTTGATTAAGATCTCATAAAATCCAAGTCGAGTCTTTCCAAGATCTCGAAAGTGAACCTTCATTCCATCCACCTCGTTGAATGCAATGAAGCTTGGGGGGCATGTACCTCGATTTGCATGCAAACTTATAACAAGCATAGTTTTTCATTGCAATCTTATGTAAACATGAAACCAAATCCAAGCAAAGTTATCCATGGTTCAAGCTTGTGTAAAAATGAACCCATACTCGATTTACACCTCGTGATTGCCATTTTTATCTGCTAAATTCTGCTAGATGATCCTTGGTTGTTTTCGTTCCATCATCGCCATCTCTTTGGCCGATCATATGCTTTCACTTGGTTGTTTCTTACTTTCCTGAGGGACCGTGGTGATGAGTGGTGTTATTAGCTAGCCTCTTGACCATTACATGTTTTGAGAAGTTCCACCATTGCTGGAACTAGTTGCTACCCTTTATACCACTCATTCCTCTAGGATGAGTCTCCTTTAAGCTCTTTTCTAACTCGTAAAAGATGAAAAGATTGCTGAGTAGTTTTCCCTTTTTGACTCGTTAAAGAGAATAAAAATGGAGATCTGCTTTCAACTCTTTTCTGATCGTTTAAAGACAAACGTATTGCCGAGTTTTCCCTTTTGACTTGTTAAATGGAATAAAAAGGCGATCCACTTTTAGCTCTTTTCTGACCATATAGACATGAAAAGATCGTCGGACTTTTGTTGTTTCAAGTTTGATATTGGTTACGACACGACGTGTCTTCGATCACTTTTTTACTTTTTTAGATCGAGACCACTAATTATGAAAAGTACTCCTTGATCGTGATGGTCAAGCGATTCTCTCGAGTATTGTTTTCTACTTTTTCAGACTCGAGGGACACAAATCTATGAAAAAGGTCCCCCCTAGAGTTTTCTTTTCTGTGTCTTTTTCAAACTCTTTAAACATGAAAAAGACTCCGAGTTTTATCTATGTTGGACTCATTAAACCCTGACGACATTGGACTCGTCACGATCATGAGGCTCGAGCTTCTCCTCCCTAGGGCTTGTTAAACTATCACTAGTTTGGATTCATCCAAAGGTCAAACTTATATTACAAGCACATGCTATCCCCTTCAAGCTTGTTTTAAAAAATAATTGGGGTACTCACTAGCAATGGTGGGGGAAAAATTTTGGAGTCATCATTGGTTATCTATGGCAGCTAGTCACTCTTGAACATTGACTCTTTTTGCTTCTTGTCGGGTTTGGATATCCATACATCGTCATTTGGCCTTCCGCGGGTCTGGGTTGTCATTTTGCCTCATTCCATCTGATCCATGTTGCCTCCATCGAGCCTCCAATCCCTTCGTATCAAAATGCTGCCACATTCTGGACAGGGAAAATTTTAAGAACCACCCTAAATTTATATGTATAATAAATGGGCTAATCCCCATGATACATAGGAAAAATGGGAGGCAATTTTATCAATAATATAATATGTATATATGATTTTTTTGGCGAATCTCTCACCAGATTATATTATCGTGTATAGTGATGGAGAATCTTTCACTGAATTATAAAATCTTGTAAGATCTTGGAAAATCTTTTACTGAATAATAAAACATTGTGAAGTTTTAGCGAATGTTTTGTTAAAGTATGAAACCATATATGATAATAAGAAAACATATTCATTAAATTGTAATATACTAACATACATGTTTGGAAAAAGAAACATAATTTTTTCTTCCTACAAACAATGTTCCAAGTTTCAGTGGCCCTGTTTGTCAAGGTCTTACAATACAGTGTTTCATATCCTTCTATTAATTTTGATAATATTCCACAACAAAATTCTTGTAGGTGTTGATATTGACAACGAGTTCTGTCAAGCTAGGAGAGATTAATCTTTTCTCTACAACTTTTGTCAAGCTACCACTTTTTTCAAGTTATCAAATTTCTTTCTTATTCCATAGACTCCAACTATGAGATAAAAAAAAACACATCAAGTTTGTTTACCACAACACGCCAACAAGTAGCAAGCCCCAAATATATTATATAAGAAAGTATTAGGTATCCCAAAGGCTTGAAGGGGATCTAATTGAAAGAAGTGACCATTGTGAGAATCCTTCCAATCAATATATGAATATATAAATGTAGATTTATTATTATTTTAATTGGAAATATTCAATTAAATAATAAAATTTAATTACGTCTCTCCCAATCTAAATTGCCTATTAGCATAATTCACTACCCTCATAGGTCTCGCATTTTTTAACAACGTTGTAACATGTAGATTAATTTCCTTTTTGGTGAACAATTTCCACCTTTTAGGAAAATATGGTGCAGTGGCTCCAACCCCTATATATCATTAGGACAACTAAGAATAGCACAGAAGATGAAATGTTGTACAAACCAACTTATTTTTCAAACAACTAATCCAACATCAGTACCTAAACTTTTTCATGAAGATATCATATTGAGAATGTCTGAAAAATGGTGAGAAATCTGCTGCGAGGATGATGCGAAAAGAGTGTTAAGGTTTCATTGTTTTAATTTTTTTTTTGTTAAATCAGAAAAAGTTAAAAACCAATATTGATGGAGATATTGGTATTTTTTACTAAATTTTGTGAAGTGACTAAATTTAGCTTTAACCATTCACCTTAAGATGTTTTTACAATATTATTTCCTAAGTCTATTTAATATCTTCATTATCATAAAAACCAACCTATATCCATCTTAACTCCACATCTACCACTCTTAGGGGGATGAAATCTGTTTATCCCTCTATGCACTTGGTAGACCCAAAATTAAGATGGATCTAAGATGATAGAATTTCCCCTTTAAATAGTCTACGCTCACATGAATACCATGGTATTACCATGGGTCAATACCACTAAATGTAGCTTTAACCATTCACCTTAAGATGTTTTTACAACATTATTTCCTAAGTCTATTTAATATCTTCATTATCATAAAAACCAACCTATATCCATCTTAACTCCACATCTACCACTCTTAGGGGGATGAAATCTATTTATCCCTCTAAGCACTTGGTAGACCCAAAATTAAGATGGATCCAAGATGATAGAATTTCCCCTTTAAAATAGTCTACGCTCACATGAATACCATGGTATTACCATGGGTCAATACCATGGGTTATCATAAACCTGGAGCTTAAAAATTACTATTAGTAATTTATAAAAATTAATAAAATTAATAATTGGTTTTTATTTTATTTTTTATTTTAACCAAGTTAAAATGTTTAGCATACATTAATTTATAACATCCATTTTTCCTTTTGATCCACCAAGCCCTGAGAGGGATTTTCACTCTATGCTAGTTTGCATATCATGATATTTGATGCCTATTGGGGCTTAGTAGATCCAGAGTAAAGATGGATCTATGCTGGTTTAATTCCCCAACATTCCACGTGAATACCATGGGTCAATACCATGTGCCATTTTTATTTTTATTAATACTAATATTAGGGTTAATAATGTTTTTTTTGCATGGAATTATTAATAATCTAGCCCATGGTATTTGGCCCATAGTGTTTTGCCCATAGGTTCCACCTAAATTTTATGCATTTTTTGAGTGTTCGTAAATATAAGGTGACTTATGGAGTAAATATAAAAAAATGTTTTATTTGTTTACCATACCTCTCATTTATTTATATTTTTATTAATTTACCATACCTCTTTTACAAATATGGTATTTGGCCCATAGGGTTCACTTAAATAAAACCTCTTTTCTAAGCCTTCATAAATAGAAAAAGGGTTATGGACTAAATATAAAAAGAGGTTTTATTTACTTACCATATGTCTAGTTTATTTATATTTTTATTTATTACCATACCTTTTGAATAAGTATAAAAAGAGGTTTTATTTATTTACCATACCTCCACTTTATTTATATTTTTATTTGTTTGCACCCTTTCCATCGATGGAAATCAAATTTGAAAACATGGAGCCTTTCACAGAAGAAATCAGGGCGATTGGGACCAAATACAACCTCCCAAACTAGAAAATGGGTGATTGCAAATGAATTTAACATTGCAAAACAAAAAATTGGGCAATTGTAATGGAATATAACCTCCCAAACCAGGCAAATCAGGTCAAATGAGTTTTTTCATAGTTTATCCGCTCCTTTTTTTGGCTAAAATGAAAAAAATAATTATTTTTTAAATAAAAGTTGGGCTAAATATGTGAAATGGGTGTTTAATAAAAATTTCACCCCTCTAAAATGAAAAAGCCCTTAAATTTCACCCTTGGGCTAAAATTCGCCCCTAAAATTTACCATAGTAACTAGGTTTGGTCTTCATAACGACATATGTAATTGTGATTTTATGTAATTAATGAAAAGAAGAAAAATAAAATTATTATTGTAATACTTGTCTCATGGGTTTCATGAGCAAGGAATTTTATTTTTAGTAATGGTTCCCATTGTGAGCTTTTAGGTTTTGTCATCTAGTCATAAAAGTAAATTGAGTCAATGTCATGTATAAAGGACTCTTTTTGGGCATGTTACATTTTGTATGAGTCATTAAAATACGTATGAAATCCCCCCAAGAGAAGCACAAGACCTCTCCTTCAAGTCGGCTTAGAAATAGAATAAATGATCTCCTGCAAATGACACATCGACTCACCCTCCAACAAGTCAACCTGTTTTGAAACAACTATAAATAGGGCAACTCAACATCATTTCAAGTAGAGATTTTCGATCATCATCAAGTCTGTAGTTAGAGGTGCGAAGCTCACTAAGGAAGCCTATTATCAAGCAGAGAAGGGAAGAATATAATCCAAGCTCTTTTCAGATTTGTTTTTGGGTTAATTTCCTCTACACGTGTGAGGCAACAAGAGATTAGTTGCAATAGAAGGAGCCAAAAAGAGTGGCAGTCCTCTTGGGTAGTTGAGTTGGAAGAAGGTCAAGTCAAGAAGGGAGCTCGAGACAAGCTAGAAGAAGACCCTATCCAAAGAGAAGAAAGTTAAGGCATAAGATAAGGTCTTGTGCATGAGCTAGTGTTTCTAAATTAGGATTACAGACCTAATTCAAGGAGGCCAAAGGTTTGAAGCAGAAGGAGGTCGAAGTGGAAGAGAAGCCGAGACAAAGGAAGGAGCAGAAGGTTTACCATAATCAAGGGAACTTGTGCCTTGGTCTTGAAGTGGGAAATATGTCAAGGGTCTTAGTCTTGGTATTCGTCAATTGGAATCTCCATAAGAAAAAGAAATTATTCAGGTTTTCCTCTCAAGAGTGAGAGGTTTTGAACCTGGTTGATTACCTATATTCTGTGTCTCTTGTCTCTTTATGGTTTATGCTTGGTAGTTGTCTGATGAAGAATAACATTATAATAACATAAATAAAAGAAGATCCTAATCAAGAAGTAAAAATAATTCACAAGCAGTTATCTAAGAGAAATCACCTAATCTCGATGCCCTAGATTTCTCAACACCACATAGTATATATATATAACCTTTTTTAATATAAATGACTATATAAAAACCTATGTATTATATTTTTTTCAGAGTTAAAAAACAAAACTATTCTTCTTTAAAAATGGGGAAGAGTTTTACATTTGCTTGGAGCATATTCAAACATTAGTACTGCCGAAGATCAAGCCTAGAAGACCAAAATCTAATCCAAAATACAAAACAGAGAAGCCCGCAAGGGGCAGGGTAGCGAGCATATTGAAATAACATCAATACCGAAATAACATACAGAGAAAGACATCAAAACAAAGAATAAGCCATTGAGAGATCTTCAAAGGAAAGCAAAAACCTGCAAAAAACCAACTAGGAAAATTAAAAAAAACCCTACCCACATATTAAACCATCAACATAGTACTCAAAATGGATAAAACTAGGAGAAAGAGACATGCCCTACTTGGATAGGGCATCAACATCGAGGTTTTCTTCTCAATAAATATGCTAGAAGGATATGTTGGAAAACACTGTCTTTAAATCCCTAAAAAAAAAAGAAGACCCCAAGATTGAAATGACCCATAGTCCATTGAGAACCTATTTATTATATATTATCCATTTTTTCTTAGATGAAAAAATTATTTTATAACCTCATTTACTCGAACTTAAATACATGTACTTTTAATATCTCTTTAAATCGACTAATTAATCATAGGCCTCAAGTAATTCTATACTTTCATTTGCTTATTTAATAGTAGCATTGTTGCTTCTTTAATTTTTAACGTATAGGGCTAATGATAAGTTATGGTAGCAATTTAATTTTTTCTATTTGTTTTAGACTTGTCGTGTCTTGTCTCTTTTGGCGCGACTCCTTAAATGTGTCGGTTTGTGAGATTTGTCAAAAAAAATGTTTCCTTTCTGCATATAAGTCTATGAGGAAATATTACATTGAAGAATTTAACCTTACCTGTGCTCTACAATAAAAAGAGTTCATTGGAGCTAGCATTTCGTGAAGGGCAAAGGTTCTTATTGCTCAATTAAGGACCAACTCACATCAGCGACAGTGTGAAACAGGACGGTGGAAAAGGCCTAAAAAAGCTTGGGAAGAACGGGTGTGTACATTTTTTATGTCTAGGGTTGTGGAATCGGAAAAACATTTCATTTTGGAATGTGATGCATTCAAAGACATCAGAGAAAGTTATGAGAACATGTTAGCATCAGTGTCTTGGCATTGTTTTTTTAGCGAGGGGATTGTTAGAAGGTTGAGCCAACTCTTCATCAATTTAAATCAGAAAAAAATTGAATTACAAAAAACCAAAAACAAAAAACTAATAGTCTCATAAACCATTTTTAATCTAGTAAACCTTAAAATATCATTTCATTTCATATGATTGATATCCTATGCGGATTAAGTTGTCGGGAAAGCATACTTGATTACGTTGTCCGAAAGCATACCTGTTTTGAATTGGAGGTCGTAATTATTAGGTTTGCTACTGTGTTTTAGCCTCGAAACGGTGGCCATGGTTTTAAAATCGATGTTGGAGTTTAATGACTCTTCACAACTTAATAATTAGACCGAAACCGTGCTTTGAGTTTGAAAAGTCGTGACCTATCTGCACATGACACGAATTAGTTACACACAGTAGATTTTGTTTCAACCATGAGATGACAATGACTCGACTTAACAGACACAACCCTAACTCAAATCTCTCACGGTTATGAGTAGGCAGAGCAGTTCAGTTCGACAAAATTGAAATTCTCGATGGCTATGTCTTACCCGTCCATTAATGTCAAATGGTTAGAAAATAAATTTGAACTCTTATTTATAAATTTACAGGGATGAGTTTTCAGCTTGCCTGCATATTGCTTTTATAAACTGGAAGTCCAATCTGATTTGACATATTAAATAAATGGTTAGAAAATAAATCTGAGCTCTTATTTATAAATTTACATGGATGAGCTTTCAGCTTGCCTACATATTGCTTTTATAAACTGGAAGCCCAATCTGATTTGAAATATTAAATAAACCTATAAGTGTGGATACAGTGTTGATTTGGACGCAGAGGTTGGACATTTAAAAAGCATTTAAAACATTTCTTCTTCAACTAACCAGGCATTTACTCTTAAACTAAAATTAAATTTAAGACATTTCCAAAGCAATAAAGAAGATCATTGCCAGCTAGATACAAGTTTTCGTTTATCAAAGATATAGACATTCATGGGTTTGCAATGCAAACAAAAAGAGAACTAATATCCAACTATTTATTTTTATGAAAATTAAATTTCATTTTAATCTCCAAATAACAACCCAAAGCACTTATCTACTAACAA
>APFE030399469.1:31028-58555 GCA_000404065.3 Pinus taeda
TATTTATTTACCATACCTCTCATTTATTTATATTTTTATTAATTTACCATACCTCTTTTATAAATATGGTATTTGGCCCATAGGATTCACTTAAATAAAACCTATTCCTGAAAATTAGGGCGAAGGTTGTAACTCCTAATTTCAAGGGCTAAATTTACCTTTTTTACCCTCTCCCTTAAAATAAGGTGGGCTATTTGAGGTGATTTGTAAAAATTTACTATGATACAAAATATTTGCCCACTAAAAATTTAAAACCCCTTAAAATCGCCTAAGGGCGAACATTCGCCCCTAAAATTTTCCACGATCCCAGAGTCGTGTTGCCGATATGTTCAAGGGAATAATCCTTCTGCAGTTTACACCCTTACCTCTTCCTCTGATATTATATTTCACCATCTACCACTTGTTCCTTATCTCATGTCATTGATTGGGGAAACAACCTGGCCCTCCTACGACGGATCGTCTCCTGTGGACACCAACTCCTTATCTCGGAGATTAATCTAGAGATCCCTTTCGGTACCTTGGAACTTGCATGCCTCAATGGCAAGTTCTTTGCGCCCGTCGACAAACTTTCCTCATTGGTATTCGATTGGGTGATTCCACGGGTGTTCGACTTCAGCTCATTTTTCACACTTAGTGGATTGTACGGGACAGTACCTTGAGAGCCATTGGCATTATTGATGGTTTCTCTCGCGCTTGTTAACAGTTTTCATCATTAACCAGTAATCAAGTGACTTTCTATCATGTTCGACTTCAGCACCTCCGTTCGCATGCTAGAATTTGTACTATGATCGGTTGTGTTTCAAGACCCCGAACTAAGATTACATATGTTCGAGCTACATGGATTGGTTTGTGATTACATACATGACTCTTTGATGGATGTCTACGACCATACCTGAGTCTTGATGGATGGCTGTGACCATACCTTTGTCATTATTATGGTCTTATCGACTGGATGGTTGCATCCATACCACAGACCAAGTTTCATATGTCTTCTGGATGGCTACGCCCATGCTTAGACTATTTCACTATCACAGATATTAGTTGTACTTGCGCCTGCAGGATCTTCGAGGTGGTTCCAGTTTAGACAGATTCGTAAAGCATTTCACCCCTCCCACTCTCTCGGGCTTCATGCTTTAGGGGGCATCTGTTACACAGTAATTTGTCACTGTCCTCATCTCAGTCCCTCTACTGTGTCATGCGTCAAATAAACATGTTCATATCTTCCCACCAATGTAAGAAGATTAAGCAAATGCTCTCTAATGCTAAAGATTGACCCTTTTTTACTAAGTTTCTGCATCGTCACTAGTGAACCCTTAAAATCTGCAACGATTCTCGGTCATGCACTGTATCATTGCGACGTCAACGCTAGTCCCCAGTTCATGACCCATGACAATCCAGATTTGGCGAATTAGTTCAAACAGTCGGCCTTCTGGATGTTTCTAGAGCTGGTTGTTGGGTTAGTTTGGGTCTCCTTTCTGCCTCTGGGATGGTGGTTCCACCTCTTATGCAACCTCCCTTGAGGATAACCTCCCTCTCCCTCATTTCATGGAGGCCCCTTCTCCTATAAAATCACTCACCATTGCTATGATCTGCTAGCTTTTTTAACTAGTTAGTAGTTCTCTTGGTTGGGCAGTGCTGCTAGTGCTTTTGAGTTTGATAGATAATTGGTGTGGGTGTGACAAGTGTGGGATTGTTGATAGCTTGTGGAAAGTTGTGGAGTGCCCTTAACTTCGTGTTAAAGCTTATGAGTGAAAGACAGAGACATTGTATGTTGGGAGATTCATCCTTGAAGAGTGAATGCTTGAGAAACATACTACCGGACCCTCCGAGAAGGCTTGCGACATCAAGACTTGGTTGTAAGATTGCTCTTGATTCATTATTAATACAATCAATGATGTTTTCCTATGTCTTGTATGTAATTTACTTGATATCTCATGACTTCTTGACTTTATGAGTAAATAGATCATTGTTGTTTCCTGGTTATATGCTTTGTTGTTTTTCCTTTGTGTTGTTTCAGGTTAATCACTCGTTGAGGAGAAGGAAGTGGAAGCTGGAGCAATGCAATGGAACTTCATCGACCACTAGTTGAGGTAGGCCTCTAATGATGATTGTTTAAGGAAATCAATTGTTGATCTATCTTTGTTGTGACTAGACCCACTCTAGGGCTAGAGGGGTTGCCTCTGTCCATAGAGGGAACACTTTCATGCATCACAGTATGAAAAATATTTGTGAACTCTGACACATCATGGTCCCTTCCCTGTTGCAGCATGGTCCAATTTATGTATTTGTCCTCATAGCTTTTGATAGGGTAATACTGCTCCTTGATGGCATCCCAGAATGAATTTCAAGTGGGTGCAACTGAAAATAGTGAGCCCATACTTTCATCCTTCTACTCGCAGTAGGTTTCCCACTAGTCCTTAACATGGGGGACTGCTTTGAGAAGAGTGAAAATAATCTTTTCCCAACTGGAAAAATCATGAACAGAAAAATACCCTTCTAGCAGATTTAACCATTTATCTACGAAATCTGCATCTATCTAACCCTCAAAGATGGGGATTTCAAAATTAACTTGTACCTTAAAGGGTGTGGTTTTTCCAAAGTATTTGTTGGAAGTCGATGCGTCGCCTTTGGGTAGCCGCTGAAGGATCTGGGCAAAGTTATCCATCTTCGCGTTCCTTTATCACTCGAGGGCTTCTTCGAGCAAGATTTTGATAGGATCTCCTACCTCCTCTTCTTTCTTTTCATCCACCATGGAAGGCCATCGGGATTTGCGAGGCTGGTCTTGCAAATGTTCGACTAGTTCAAGCCCTAACTCCTTATATCCCGACCTCATTGGGGACATGCAAAGAAAAACAGAGAAAAAAAAGCAGACCCCTCTGATACCACTGATTTGGATTTAAACAGGAATACAAAAAATTACAGATATAACCATATGTATAGAGATGCAGCGGAAATAATACTTCATTTCATTAATGTAAAATACTGAAATATGCTTACAAACAAAAATGGAAATAAATCAGATAGGGCGATGGTAGCTTATCTCTAAGAAGAGATGTGGTGGCTACATGCCTCTAAACTGTGTTACAATGAGGCTCGAAGGCCTATTTATTGTTGAGAAACAATGGAAAACCCTAAACATCTAAAAACCTAACCCTAGAAGATGAAATGCCAAGCTGTGGGCCTCATTTGGGTAAATTGGTACATCAACTTCCTGGGGTCGTAACTTTGTCATGTGATCTCTGTTTGATGCACACAATACCTCGTTAGAAAGATATATCCAAGAGCTACAACTTTGGGAAGAGTAATAATGGGCAATGGACCCATGTTACTTCCAATTTTCCCAGAAAATGTCATTTAGGGTCTCAAAACGGCTGCTGAAGGTCAGGACCTGAAAAACTGCTAGAAATAGTAAATTGTGCTATAATTAAGGAAACTGAAAAACTAGAAGAGATAGTTGTGGGGGTCCAGGTGGGATAGGTGGGTGGCCACCAAAATCCACCTGGATTAATCCTGTACCATGAAGATAGAAATCTCTGACCCACTCACACTTCTCAATGGCATCGTCTCGGGATCAGTGTGCGAGACAATCCAATGTATCATGTCATACATGGTAACATGGGATACCTGCATGCAATCTGGTACACATCGGACTTGTGAATGTTCACATAGACTTGGAGATCTTTGATGTATTCCCCAAATGTGCCTGCAAATGCATCATTGACCTCTTTCCATTTCAGCTTGATGTCCTTGCCTACAATTAGCTTGGTGTCTTCATAGATCGGTAGATTTTCAGACACTCGCTCGACTTCTGCTCCAATTGCACTTCCATCAGTGTCCTTTGATCCTGCTCTCTTGGAGGCCATTGATCCTGAACTGCTGAGAGGCGAACAAGCACCTACTAGATCTGGAGACATGGCGATATGCATGGCAAGAACTTGTCAGCTAAAACCAAATAAATCTTGAGGGAGGACATGCAACAACCTGGGGATTGACTAGCAAGGATTGCACAATTTTTCCCTGGAGGTCAAGAGACTAGCTGTCGGAACTGCACAAAAGCTTTTACAAGTTCTTGGGAGGCTAGCTAGCTATGGGAATTACACAATGCACAATCCAAACTATCCTGCTAGCTACTGGGATTGAACAATGCGCAATTCTAGATAGCAAGGGTAGCAGGCCAAGTGACTGCACTATGCAATTTTATCGGCCAGTAGTCACTACCTCTCAGAATTGAAAAATGAAAGACTGTAGGACATTCACTAGGTAGAAATGTGCATTTTTGGGGAGGAAGGTAGAGTCTTCCTTCTCAGGATTGCACAATGCTGTCTTCGTGAGGCAGAGTCACAGCCAAGGTTACCCAGACCCACCAATGGAAAACTGAAAGAAAATGAAGAAGTGAATGCATGGCGATACTGAGTGTAAGAAGGAGTGAATGATCGTGCATGAAAACAGTGAATGTGAGATTCAAAATATGGAACAACATGCATGTGTGTGAAGTGAGTTGTTGAATTGGTGACTGTTCGTGCAAAACAATGTCATGCATGCGACAGTAGTGAGATGCTAACAAAAATTGAAATGGTGCTACTACAAGCTAGTGTGTATGTAAACGACAATAAGAATTCATAGAAATCAAGCAGACAACACTCACACAAGCCAAAACATAGAAAGCGACAGAAATTTTGCAAAAGACAAGTAAACAGACTTACCCCGAAATACTTGAGTTGGATGTGTCGAACACTCTTCGATGTGTTGTGGGATGTCAAAGCTCCAAGATTGATGTGAAGGAATGAGCTCTGAAGTGTCAAATAAATAATTTTGATGCTTATGAAGCACATGCCACAAATCTAGGAAAAAGCGACACTTGGAGGAAAAATTCTAAAACGATCTTTGCATGTAACCTCCAACTGCTATTTTCATGTTTCTTTTGGCTATTTCAGGAAAAATCATCGCATGCATGCAATTCAAGTTTCCTCGGTTCCAGGTGGAACCGGTCAACTTGATGGCACATTCAATAGCCTGCCTGACTGAGGGTGAATTTTGTGTAGTTTCTGGGAGGAATCTGGGGTGGTTGCCCAGAGGGATTGCACAATTTCTAGGTTGAGCAACTGACTGCTACCCAGGATTGCACAATTTTTGGGCTGAGTAGGCCTGCTAGGTCAGATTGCGTAGTTTTTCCAAGGAAGGTTGACTGACAGGATTGCGCAGTTTCTGAGGCCAGCAAGCTGCCAGACAAGATTGCACAATTTTTGGAGGGAAGGATGGTTCCCCTCCAGAATTGCGCAATTTCTTGAGGGAGTTGCTCAGCCTAAAGTTGGACCACATCTGAGGAAGTATCCTATGAGGGGAATGCAACAAGCTATCATGCACAGGCTCTCATGCTACTTGAAAACCACTGAAGCTCATGTACTTGAAAGTGTAAGACATGCTACTGAGGATGATTGGTAGGGAGGCTCCAAAATAAAGCTAAAGAAATAATTTGGAGGGTGGTTGTAGCCGCTACAACACGTTCATAATTGGTACATACCTATGCAAAACTTCATCCGATCCCATTTTATACAAGTTCTTTGCAATAATAGAAAAATCTATAGCCCTAACCACCAATTCTTTCTTCTGCTATGTCTTATACCCTTCATGAGCTGTACCCATAGACTCAAATTGGATTATGTTGTTCATCAAGCAATCCTTCATTAAGACTTGTAGGTTCTTTTCCATTCTCAATCTGCGAAAGGTGATTGGGTCTAGCATCTAATATCCCTAGCTTCACTACTACCTAAAATTCATATTCCTAAAATAGAAGTAACCACCTACAAATTCCCCCCCAACGCAAGCTTGTTCACTAGGTACTTCAATACATAATGGTATGTGTACATTTTGAAGTGCATACCAAACAAATAATTCTTGAACTTCTGGAGTGCATATACCATTGCCAATCCTTCACGCTTTGTGGTTGAATAATTATTCTCTTCCTTAGACAACTTCATGCTCGCAAATGCAATTGGATGGTCAATATCTCCTGTGCCTGGTTGGGTTAACACTACTCCTAATGATATGTAGGATGTGTATACATGTACATGGAATTCTTTCTTCCAATCGGAGAACACTACAATAGGTGTGGTAACCATCTTTTCCTTCAACACATCTAATATTTTCTGGTAATCATCATCCCATCAACACATCACATCCTTATTCAATAATTTCTCCATGGGCACAGTGATCTACGCATATGCCTTGAAGAACTTCCTATAGTATTATGTATGGCCCAATCTTACGTGCAACTGTTCTACGTTCCTTGTGGGATCCAATTTGATAATCACTAAAATTTTAGTAGGTTCCAACATCATCCCTTGCTTATGAAAAATGTGGCCCAAAAGTATCCCATATGGTACGCAGAATATACATTTCTTCAAATTTAGGGAGATATGGTACTTCCTACAAGTATCTAGCATTAGGCAAAGACTTGCAACGTGATTTTTCATTAACTCAAACACTGTCCAATCAGCGAAGTAAACCTCCAAAAACTTATGAATAAATTCTTTAAAGTTTGCAACTACCACCCTAGAAAATATCGCAGGGGCATTCTTAAGTCCAAAGGAGACCAAGTGCTCACTATTTAGCTCAAAATTCAAAGTTCTCATATTGGCTTGAAAGATGTATGGTTTTGTCTGTCTCATCAAGATGATTGCAATGCAAATTGTTTCATCGAAAACAGAGTCTAGATGAAGGGGAAAAGGCCTATTGTTCATTTTCCTAAACAACTAAAAAAATTGCAGATTGAGACAAAATGATAAGATTGTAGTCCAGTTAGCAGTCCAGTCAGCAAGGGGAATCTTCTTTATTTTTCTCCCAATGGGGTTGTGACAAGTGTCACCTCCGGATTCGCCAGTGTGGTTGTGTGAAAGGGAAATTGCCTAGTTGGCTCCAAGTGAAATTCGAATTTATTTTTATTTAAATATTATTATATATTTATATATAGTATTATTTAATATAAAAAGTTTTTTAACTATATATATATATTTAAATCCACATGTTAATTAAACAAAAGTCAGAATTTATTGGAATATACGTTAAATATTTGAATGGAATATAAATATAAAGGGTCATTAAACCAAAGTCTATAAAATATGGGTTTCATGTATATAATATGGAAAAATATGTGTGATGGAAGGACGGGCGGAGGTAGGTTTTGAACATGTGACCTCCCCCTCCTATTTTTGTGCATTACTGTTAAGCCATGAGTGCACATTTGAAAGGAGGGCATGTAGCACCATAATTAAATGTCGAAGTTGATGTTGATAGTAGGGTGGTGGGAGCTAGCCTTGCGGGCTAGCCCCCACCCCATATGACCTGATACACACATCTAAGGGCCAGCCGATGAAGCACTTAGCGCTAATCCCTCTTTAATTAACTTAATCATGTTTAAATATTAATTAAGCATGCTTAATATTCATATTATGTTGGCGACAGATTTGGCGGCGCGCCAAATTAGGTGGAAACTACCATTTTTCCCTGACTTAACTAGAGCCTCTCTCAATTTAGCGGAGGTTTTCTTGGAAAAATGTTTGAGCCATAACTTGCTCAATTTTCGACCAAATTGGGATAAAAAAGAAGTGTTCTTAGCTAATTTGGACCTTTTGAACACATTGGTGTAGGTATCAGGAGCCATAAGATTTGTAAAAAACATTTTTTCCACATTTAGATAATATAGAGGCCCAAGACATGGAAGCTAGACCAAGGAAATGTAGCCTAGGAGGGGTGAGCTCCTTCATCAAAAAATGTGTTAATGTGTCTTTTTGATGGTTTACTGCACTGTACCTATTTTTTGTTCTTTATTCATTTTTGAAGATATTTTTCTCATGAATGTCTTGTTTAGCTTAAGGAAATTTACCTGTTTGTAAGCACCAACAACTAAGGAAATCTCAACACAAAAAGAAAGAATCAAGCATATCTTTATAAATCTGTAATTGTTATTAGCACAACAAAACCAATCCTACAAAAACAGATCAAAAGGGCATAACTATATACTGAAAAGAGACGCATTCTGTAGCGAAGGTATTCTTACTTCAATCTTCTGGTGTGATCTTGATCTGGTGATACCCTGAGAACCCATTTGTAAATGAGTAGGCTTCTTAACCACCCATATTTTCCAAGAATTCATCTATGAATGGCTTAGGGAATGGATCATGTACACAAGCATTCTTCAACTTCCTTAGATCTACACAAATTGAGATCTTTCCCTTTGTCTTCTTCTCCTGTACCATCTTAGGATTAACCCAGTCTGATTCTTCTACAGGCTTAATAATCCCTACCACAAGCATCTTATCCAGTTATTCATGAACTTTTTCTTTGTATTGAGGATTCAATCTGTATGGGTACTACTTTACCGGCTTCACATCTAGCTTCATATTGATCTTCATAACACCCAGATCTCCTACCATCCCCTTCAAAATAGAAAGCTTTGTTGGAAACAAGTCCTGTTATTCCCATAATAACTCTGCAACCTTGTGAACCATGTCCTCATCCTAGTAATCACCTATATTCAAAACCTTCAATTGTGCTTCTGACCCAATGTTCACTTGCTTGGTCTTCAATGGTTTGGAAATGTCATGAACCTCTACCTTAGGCCCAACGACTTTCCGCTTTCCCTATGACTCAGGGACACTGATATTCCAAGGGTCTTCCTCGCCTTCTTTTGTGGTAACATTGTAGCACTCTAGAGCATGGCGTAGCTATGTACTCCAGTCTAGTTGTACCCACGTGACAGGTTCTACAAGCATTCTAAATATTACAACATTGATTTCCTGTAATGCTTCATCAATACATTCGAATCTCTCTTCGAAACTAAAAGTTAACAGAAATATTTCCTTCAAAATGTCCCACTCTATGGTTCCATGTTGCAACTTTGTTTCCAAATACTAGTTCATGAGAATAGTATCCAAAGTGTGGTAGAATATGTGTACCCATTCAGGCCATGGTTCCTCTCCCCATGCTTTCATCCAACAAGCTAGATGCTCACGCAAATCATCTTTCCCTGTATATTTTTCAGTAATGCATGTATTAGCATATCCAAACCATAGCTTCATCATCCTTCGGTACTCCTTTGAGTCTGTAAACTATTCTTATGTGTACCCCACCATCTGGAAGGCGTAGCTCTCAGTCCAATGGCCAATGCCTCGAACCAACGCTCCTCCGATACATCCCCTTTAAATTTATCAGGAAACAAATTTACATCTTCTAACCCATCATAGTATGGTAAATTGTGTACCTCAGTAGATATACACCAAAGTGATTTAGTAAGAATGTTGCATCACAACGTTGACACTTCATTCAATCTATTATGCCAATGCTCGAACTCCTCATCTGGATCCGAGTTGCAAGAGTTTTCCTTTTCCCAAGTAATTCCTCCATCCTCCGTAGGGTTGATCCAATCCTCATTCCGCTAGTAAGCTTATATATCTACTCAATGTCATCCTCCTCATACTAATCTCAGACTGGTTCCATATACCATAGACCCTCGGTTGGATCCATTGGAACAATGACTCTCAGTTCCTTCTTCTTGAATGTCATACTGCGCTTCTTCAGGTTGATGACCACATTCATATCAAATTCCCAATCAATTCCAAGCAGCACTAGGTAGGGATTACTATCATCCACTATTTCAATTACCTAAAAATCATCTATAGTACGTGCCCCTTCAATGTATATAGTTACTCCATGTAAGCACCCCATAGGAATATTCTTCTACTGGTTCACCATTCACAGCGAAATTGGGGACCATTGTCATGCCAGATTTCCCATTATTTCCTAGGTCTATTTAGGAAAAACATTCACATTAGATCCCAAATCTAGGATCACCTGGTCCATTTCAAATTCTCTGATATGTGCAATCAATATCATCTCTCAATAGGCACTTTTCTTACCTTTGTCTACTTTATGCACTGTGCATTGTTTAGGAAATGGCTTACCCTTTCTAGTGCAGTTGTCTATCAACTCTTGCAGTCCCTCTACTACTTTCTTGTCCCTTAGGAGCTTCATGCAAGTCTATAAGAAGGATGTCAACACTAAAGGATCCATTTCCTGTGCACCAATGACCTCTTCTGGCTTCTTCGTTCGTGTACTCTGAGCCTTTGATGTGGAAGCTCCTGAATCCACAAAGATCTTCTTTTCTTCCATTTAAATTTTCCTTTGCCTTATGCAAATCGAATCTAGCATCTTTATCAGTAGCCTTGTGCACCCATATATCTTCTTCCAGTTGTTTTCCTACGACTTTATCTTCTCTGGTAGCTATACCACTTCGCATAACGATATTAACACTGGGCCCATCTTCTCACAGTTCTAATCACATCATCTAGATGTTCTGGGTGGGCTGTTAGTTCTTCTTCTCTTGCATCTTTGCGATGAGCATGGGACAATATTCTATAACGTGGTCAAACTTTCAGTAATATTGACAAGAGGGGTGTGTTAGGTTCTAAAAATCTCACGCAAAGTGACCTAATTCCCCATAAATGTAACAAATAGATTGTCTGTGACCTCTTCCAGCTCCTCCCCCTCACTCTCTTCCTCATCACTGGAATCCTCTGTGCGTTGCAGTTGTGCCTTAATCCTGCTGAGGACATGTCTTAGCCTATACTCTGTATGTCAGAGTTATGTCCATCATTAGCTCATAGCTTCGACAATTGTGCTCATCATGGCCTACAAACTTACCAAAATTGCAGAACAGTTATTGGGGAGTCTATACAAACTTCTGCAATAGATGGAAGTTGTCTATCAAATGTTTTCCTGTTATTTGGTAGATAGTGCACCATGGCACTACACCAGTACTCAATCCAATGGTATTTTCTGGCTTTAGAGGGAATGGACCTCTCCCAATTAGATAATTCTGATATACGAGGCAATGATCCTTGTCATGACCATGCCCTTTGCAGTTTAAGCACCATACTTCTGTGTGGTAATAATTTTGGACCTCTTTCCCCTTTTTGAGATCCTGGAACTCCATATGCAGGCTAGCTAATGCCACTGAATCGACTGCACTCCCAGATTCATATCCTAAATAGGCGAAGCCTCCAATTCCATAGAAATGTCCAATGCTTCAGCCTATGATCCAACCTTCTTCAATGACAATGGTAATCTCAAATGAGGTAACAATGAGGCAATATACCAATCCTTATGTTGCTCATCTGAGATCTGCAGATTAGCCTATTGTAGTAGACATTTCAACCTTCGATCAAAAGCCCATGCAGCCTCATTCACCTTTTTCTTAATTTCTTTGACCTTATTTACAGACTGGACTTGAGACTTAGGTTTCCAAAATTCATTATTTAGTGCATATTTTGTGTCTTTCAATGATGCAGTTGGATGAGTCATACCATACTTAATATACCAGCTCAGGTCCCTTTCTTACAATGCTATGACCAACTACACTTTCTTCAGATCATCATCCGTTATCTACTGTGACTTCCACACAACATCTGCTATAAACCAAAATTGATCAGGGTATTTTATCCCCATACCCTTGAATATAGGCATATTCATAATTTTTTCCATACTGAATAGTGCGCATGGAGGTGGAGGTGAAGGAGGTGTAGTTGTGTGGGCTATAGGTGATGGTGGCGGTGGAGTGGATGGATGTGGTATTCTCACAATACCCTGATCTATCGTCTACAGTGCACCTTGAGGTCTCTTCATACTATTACTCTCTTCATCACTATTAGATGCTCCCCAAAAGGGATTGTACTCATCACTTGTACCTAGATCTCTTTTGAATGGTTTCCCACTTCACCTAGCTCCCATTGCATCTCGTCTAAACATAAATTTAGTAACATAACCCACTTCTCATACAATAGCATTTTAATCCAAGTTTTCAAAGACTTCAAAAATTACCTCTTGGTCCTTTGGAAAACTAGAGTTCAACTTCACTATAACTGACAGACATGTCAATCACGAACTCAGCAATAAATCCACTTAAAATATTATCGATCCAATAATCAACAGCCTTTACGACCTTCTTTTTTGATCCTTCCAGGTGCTTCACTAACTATGGAGTCCACACAATACGTTTAATCAGCTTCCAAGTAGTTTGACCATCTGCCAATTTAGCCAACCATTCGTATAATTCAAACGAAAAAGAGAAAAATAAAACTTTGTGTTCCTTTGTATACAGGTATCTTAGCAACTACTCTTCTTTTGATAGGCGCGGATTCATGTTTTCTCAAACTACAAACTCGTGCAGCTTCTGATATATCCACTTTTCAATCTCCTTTTTATTCGGTATCCACTTGTTGCCTTGAGGGGGCTTGGACCCAGATTCAGAGTTAGTTGCGCTAACCAACAAAACCCTACACTACCGACCCTTTCGGCAACAACTCGCGTAGCATAGACTGCAGTCTCACACAAGGCAATATTCGAGGATTCTAGAACTAGGTTTCTGCATCCAAAGGACTACGTGATGTGTTTCTAACAAACTTAGGGCTTTATCTTAACCTTCGCGAACCCTAACCCTTAAAACCTAGAAATTACAGTAACTAACAACTAGCATATCTATGCCCTTCGCCGATTGTGCTAATCATTCATAACATCATATAAATAAACAGATCTACTTCTTCATGAATCTATTAAGTAATTTTCCAGATTAATTGCATTCAATAGATAAAAAATACAACAAATTCAAAGAGAAGCATTAATACACAGATACATAGATAATTCCTCGAAACAAGTCTTTATTATGCTTAGATCTTCAATTACATTCCTTTCCAACCCTGCACACACAGCTGCAGGGTCCCCTGCATTCAGCTGTGAACTTAACAAGGTCTCGACGTACACAGCTGCAGGAGCCTTCCCTTTTTCCAGAATAGACAAAAACATACTCAAATCCTACACTTCTATCCTTCGTTATTCTTACCTATGACTCCTTCTTATATCCTTCTTCATTACAATACCATGGTCTGAAAACCATGGGCAGGTCTTAAAAAAACTTGACTCTTAACAAACTAAAGGGCTTTGACCTTCCTAAAGCCCCTTTGACTCCTATCAACCTACGCTACTCGCGCTCCACTCCTTAAATGCGAAGACTTTACAATATTTGACAAAAATTTTAAAAATTTGACCCAGGGGACCCCGTCCCAACAATGTTGTGGACAAAAAGTTTGTAGGCTTGCCAAAGAAGATGGCATGCCCTACCTCACAATTTGCAAATCAGATAGTATCACTCTCCATAAAGACCAAGGAATTCCTTGGAGAGAGCCCCGCTATACAAAAGAATCATGCAAAGGTTGAAGATCCAGTGGATGGGTCTCAAACTCAGTCCTCCCTTACTATTGGGCCTATAAGAGAGAAGAAACCAGGTAGAAGAACAAAATGAATGGGAAAACATAAAAGAAAATGCAGGTTTCTATCCATAGGGAGGCACACCATTTGAGATGCCTTGGGATGTTACAGAAGACACTAGGTCCATGAATGAACTTCACATCAGTGACTGAGTTTCTCAAAGGGTGAGGAACACCTTCGATAGGGGGGTAATGATGGGTCCCATCAATAGGTATATTTTGAGGCCCATTATGTTATCCTCCAACACTTAAAACTCTCTGTTTTTGACATTAATTCACATTTTTAGCCATAATATACTTAGTAAGAAGACTAAAGGGTGCTTGTCGTATTGCATGGCCTAAAGTGATTAATATGCAGGAAAAAGAATCATTTTTTGAGATATTTACTATGCAAGGGCTTGGTGGAGACATCGAAAGAGAATATAGGGGGCTTGTCCACTTCATTAACTCTCCAAATCAACTTGAGATCAAAGATTCCTCACCAACAACTCAAATTCACTAGGAACTAAGGAACTCTAGTGCATGTGAATATCAAAGGGAACCGAATCCACCAATTTCGAGATTTTGGAGCGGAGAATTTCTCCTTTCAAGGGAGCTGCCCCTTAGCTACTTTTTGTATAAATAAACTAGCCTAAAGGGTCATTAGGATACAATTATTTGTTGAATATAGGAGTAACTACTAAGAGCCTCATGCTTGATATCGTTATTTTCATCTTTCATATGATGTATGTGACTCTTATTTTCTGTCAATGAGAAGTTCACTATTGGCCTAAATATGAGTTAGTTTTGGAGGGATGAAACCGTTGGGTTTGGGCCCAACCCATAGGATTTAGTCCCTCTCATGTATTATTTTCTTTTTATTATTCAAGTCATTGTAATTCTTTTCTTTTTTAAGTAGAAATTACGTCACAAAACTTGTAGTTGCAGGTTTTCCTCTCACCTCTCTTGTGGAAAGAGTGGTTGGAAGATCTACAACAACAAACCAGAAACATGTGTTTATGATTTCTTAGAAATTGTTAAGTGTTGGATTATAATCCTTATGCATGCTTGGTTTCTGTAACTTATAAGTTAGTAGCATTGATTTTGAAATTAGAGGTGTGTTGTAGGGTAGAGTAGATTTTAATAAAATTGAACTCATCTTTTCCATGTTAATTTATTTTGTTGTAATATTGATCATTTGATGCATGTGCTTGATTAGTCTAGAGGGATTTTTGTTGACTTGCGGGGGTAGTAACACTCTTTCATATCCACCTAGATCACTCCATCTCTCTCTTAGACACTTCACATTGTTTCCAAACTCTGCCACCAAGATCACTCTTCCAAGGCAAATGAAGGACACTCTCGGCATAAACTTTGGTGCAAGATAGGCCTATGAGGGGTACTAAGCTTGGCTAAGGGGCTCCCAAACCCTTAATTAACCTTCATTCACCTTCACCTAACTTCCTTCACCTTAAATATACCATTATTTTCCTCAAAAAGCTCTCGAACCCCCTCCTGTAGCAAAACACGGCCTTCTATAGCACTTCCTGTAGCAGTCATGTAGCATTGCTTACTTCAATTAGATTCTCTCCAAACTTTGACCCTTGCATTTTTAAGTTTAATAATGGCCCCCAACCATTTATTTCATGATTAAGCAATAACGTAAGACCACCCCAATCCCATCCTTTCCTCACCGCAAATAGAAGACAACAAGTAGAATTAGACAACATTTTTTTATAGTTGTGTTGAAGATTGAATTCCTCATTTTTAAGCAAGTTGAAAATAGATAAATGATACATGCAATTAGGCCATTGATTTGATTAAGTGTGAAAATATAGTTGCACTGGTTTACTTCTACAACTAGACTAGCCTCTTCCTTTCATGCAATTTCAATTAACATTTACATTTAATGAATGTCATTTTCACTTTTGTAGTTCGAATCATGTTCATCACCTTGCGATCATGATATGCTTTCATAAGAAATTATCTTTGTAGTTAGTTGAAGGAGTGGTCTCTGAATACATTGATCTGATATGAGGATTGAGGGTCATATGAGTAAAACCTAACCTGTTGTACATATAGCAACGTCACCTCTAATTACGAATCCCATGTTGATAATTTAAGTTGCGAAGCTTTAAGAGTTGTAACATCCTTGGTGCAATACCAGGGCTCATCACTTGTATAAATTTAAACAATATTATGACAAATTGATTCCTGATCATATTCATGAGTGGCATCATGATAAGATGTTGGTGCAAATTAAACTTCCTGATGATATATTGCGCAAATGGTTCATTTTATCCTTAAGACCTAAAATCACCAAAGATGTGTCTATGTTTAAAGAAGTCACTGAAGATAAAGTTATCTTAGATACCCAGAAATAGGATTTAATATATTCACATTCGAGCATGCTATATGAAGTACTACCCAATGCTCCGAGGCCTTCCATTGATCCACCAAAACCTACCCTTGGCCCACATGTTGATAGTGTGATTGGGTTTCTTTCTGATTCCATGAGCCAACTTGCTACCCAGCTTGGGAAATTGATCGTTACATCACAAGCCACAGTAAGTGTGTTTGGCTCTATAAAATAACTTTATTCTTAGCATTCCACCCATGTTATTATAGTGAAGTCTACAACATCTAAGAACAACCAACAAAGTGGTTGTAAAAAGAATAAGAAAAATAAACAAAAAAATCAACCTGGTCAAGAATCTTAACCAAACCTTCCAAATCAGGGGGGGCATGACTAAACATCATCAAAAGATTAAGTTCCCTTGTAAAATTTGTCAAGATGAACATCTAACTCATGAGTTCCCTCGAATGGATGAATTTCATAAGCTTCTTGCACCACCACCATCTACCTAACAACCTGTGGTTCATCTACCTAACAACCTGTGGTTTTAACTCATCCATTCCCTACAGAAGCACAATAGAAAATGATTGCACAACCTCCTCCACCTCCAAAAGGGGCAATGAGGGGTCATATGTCAATCCCAGAAATATCTAATCCTTTCTTACGAGTCAAGAGAACACCAATGTGACCATGCGATCTAAATCGTATGATGTTCCTAAGTCAAGTTATTCTCCTAAGGACTTACCCACTCCACCTCATTCCACTGGACCTCTCATGTTAGATAAGCCTTTGGAACTTGTTTATTTCCCCCATAAGGGTGTCATTCATAAGATAACATGCAACCCCTTTGCCTGGGTAGCTCAACACTATAGTATTGTTGAAGATCTTTCCCAGGCTCCTTATGCCATTTATGCTCTGGAGGTTTTGCAAAGCCTCTATTAGTAGCATAAGGCCTTGTTATTTGAAATCAATGGAGTAAATCCCTCCAACTCAAACGTCATCACGTTTAATGTTCATAAGGTTGTGATTTGAATTTCCCACTTATCGCATTCCAGATTACTGTGCATGTGGATGAAAGTTCTTCCACTTGTGTCATGTCAGCATCATGTTGGAAGGCTCTTGGCTATCCAGTGCTCAGTGCATCTAAAACCACTCTACAAGAATTTTATGGACATAAATTCATACCAAAGGGGGTTCTTCCCAATTTTTCTATTGAGTTATGAGGAAAAACTATTTATGTTGATGTTGAATTTTTCGACACTACTTTGGACTATAACTTGCTCCTTGGTCGTAGTTGGTTCTATGCCATGACCGCCATTGTCTCACTTGTATTTCGTATACTTTTCTTTCCCCATGAAGGAATTATTGTACTATCGATCATCTTGAATATTGCAAGCCATCGTCCTAACTTTCCAATATGGTGAATTCTATCCCACTTGTTGGAAATAGCCCTAGTCAATATGAGAGTGTTGGTGTGGGTTTGTTCAAAATCTAATCTCTTATTGGGGCATCTTCTTAATTACCACCGCCCAACATTCCTTCATCCTCTTCTAAATATCCTATACATATGATATCTTCTGACACCTGTGGACCCCATATACCTCTCGATATTTGGGTGGTGTTTGATGATCCTATGGAATTTGATCAAGCTAGTAACCCTCCTTCACCACTTTTAGTTGAAGCGATTGCCTCTCTGGCTATCACATCAGTACCTTCTGACACTAGTCAGGAAATCCATTCCAATATGGAGTATAACCAAGATCCTTTTCTAACATGGGTAGTCACTTTGCTTATTCCAAGTGACCCCCTTGATGACGAGTCTTCTGCTCAACAAGTCATCTTGGAAATCATGGATTCACATATTAATAATCCAAGGGAGATTATGCCTCTTCATGCCTATAGCATTCTCGAATTGGAAAAGGTAGATATTGAAAAACAAAATCTTGAATCAACCAAGGTGGCATCTCCTTGACCCTCCTTATATGTTCCACCCTTGGACCGAGTCAAATATTGGGTTTCTAATGTTGAAATTGCCAATTAATTTTCCACCTCCTTACCACCTGTTGACGAGAATCTTGTACCTCATTTATATCTTGATCCTCCCTAATGTTGTCAAGTTAATTTCGAGAGCACGAATTTGTTAGGATTACCCTATGGCCAAACTTACGAATTGGGCAATTCAAAGTTCTATGATATGGCCCTATCATGGTGCACCATATGGTACCTTCACTCCTCCATAAGTTCATGTATGTGAATCCTTGGTTTCTGCCTAGTTGTGGGCACACATTAGCATGACCTAGTAGACTATGTTGTACCTATATATATTGTACAAAGGAGTGAAATGCATTATCTTTAATTTGGTTCGGTGTGTGATACGAGTGTTTTCCATGCCTTATTTATGCCAAAAAACCAAAAGACGAAAAGTATAAAATTTAAAAAAATTAAATATATATGGTCATGTTTTTACCTTATCCATGTTTATTTCTTTGTTTATGTGATTTATCTAGGGGTCTAGCCTTTCTAGATGGATTTTATAGCACATGGTGACATTTCTATTGCAGTATCAATTCGACCTTAGTTGTTTTTCTCTTGAACTTGGCATTTAGGATTATGTCAGATATCACCATCTTCGTTGCATTGTTGACTATCAGTTCCATCGTTGTTCCTGAAGTCTGATCTCTTCAAGTTGTGGCATCAGCCACTCTTCTTTATGCACGTTGTATCTTGGAAGTAGAGCATGCCTGATCATGGATACCCTAGTATAGCACCTTTTTCTGTCTTGGTGTCCATGCAGTCATTTTTACTCCTTTTTAGAATCCCTCCTTTTGACCCGCCATGGCCTGGAATTTGAGCCTCATGTCCTCTTCTTCGTCATATTTGTGGCCTTACTCTTGGAGGAGTCCACTACTTTTATCCCTTGTGATTTCCATTTTTATCATCCTATTTCTGCATGATGAACCTTGGTTTATTCTATTCCATTGTGATCATTCGTTTGGCCTACCATTCAATTTCACTTGGTATTTTCCCTTTTATTGGAGGAATCACTATGATGAGTGGTCCTATTAGCTAGCCTCTTGTGCTATTCTTTTCATGAGGAGTTCCATTATAACTAGAACCAGTTGCTAACCCTTATACCACTCGTTCCTCCAAGAGGAGTTTTCTTTAATCTATTTTCAGACTCCTTAAACTAGAAATGATTTCCGAGTGAACTTGTCTCCTTCCCACACATTAAAGTACTTGAAGGGTCATCTAACTAGTATAAGTTTAACCCTTTTTCAGACTTGGATGGACTAGTTAGGAAAAGAGAATACTCTAGTCTAATATGGCTAGAATGTTCTCCCTTATATACTTTTATCTCTTTCTCATTCTTAGGGGAATAAATTTACGAAAAAAGAACCTTAAAAAGAGAAAGGGAAGGGAAAATTCATTTTCATTAGTCATCATAAAGCAACGTCAATTGTGTCACCCTTGAACATGACACTTGTCTGTTTCATAATCCTATAGTTTGGTTTTAGCTTACTTAGGATTCGTACCATATATATGATTTTGTCTACTCCTCCAATAGGTTACTCTTCTATTCATATGGATAATGCTTTGAAGCCTCCTGTGTTATTGCATGATTTCACATGGTGCTCATTATTCGCTGCCAAATCACTCTTGTGTTGTGTCACTATGTGTTCAAGGGAAGTCTAAGCCTATTTCGGCCATCTATAGTAGATTGTTGACCTTTTTAAGTCGGGCATCCTTGTGTCAAGTTTACTTCATTATCTCATGACTTCATCCATACATCACATTATCTTCATATGTTCCAAGTCCATTGATGGGGGATACATCAAGGGCCTCCATTGACGGATCTTCTCTTATCGACTTCATCTCATTATCCAAGAGCTTTATTTAGGAATCAATAGTACCTTGGAGCTCACAGACTTTAGTGGCAGGCTTCCTCATTATCGACAATGGGTTTACATCATTGGCTCCTAATTGGTTGAGTTTGCTAGTGTTCGACATCAACTCATTTATTCACACTTGGTGGGCTGTACTGGGTACCGTAGGATCCATTTTACTTATTGGTGGATTCCCTCGCATATGTTAATGGTTTACCTCATTGGCTTGTAATCAGGAAGCTTCTACCATGCTCGAAATAATCTCTTCTATTCAAACGATGTAGATTTGTACCATCGATGTTATGTCAAAGATCCTAGGTTAAGGACATATCACACCTACATGGAATCCTTCCCAGGATATGTTGGATTTATGTATCATTTATGTAATTTGAGGACTATCTTGGGACACTTCTTTATCTACCATGTATCCATAGTCCTACTAATATATACTATGACATAGATCCACATTGTATTTTCTGGTGACTATTCTCTATTTGTTGATTCACATGGATCCATTGTGTATTATCCGTAGCCATGTCCTAGCATTTCATCTCATGGATCCATAATCTATGTTTGGCTACCATGTTAAGTATCTATTTATGACTAAGCATGGGTATGTTTCCTCGGGGATGTTATCAATAGAGTCGACACTTCAAAATTTGAATTCCTCCAATAAAGATTTGTAGTCTTGGCTCCTTCCTCCCATTTCGGCCATCAATTTCTCTTATGAAATCATGCATTAGGAGCATCTGTTATAAACCTATTTTCCACTCCATTAGAGTGAAACCCAATATCAACTTACCTCAGTTGTTGGCTAAAATTCATCCCTTTTCACCTTTTATTTTACTTATGTGACATTTATCCCATGTTAAAAGGGTGAAATTACATAATCGAGAAATTTCTCATAATTAATTTTCGAAAATGTTATAATTATGAGATAATAATTATTTCATAATTGAGATAACTGAGAAAAGCTCATAATTGTGAAAAAAGTTTCTAGAGTTTTCCATTCCCAAGGAGATCAACTTGAACCACTTGTGTATGAGTTGGCTAGGGCTTCGTTATTTTACAATTTTCCTAACTTCTAAAGCCCCTGGGTGTCTAGATACATTATCCAAAAGGATAGAATGAGCCTATATAATCTCACCAAGAGGAAAGGGGAGAGAGGAAGTACCCAAACTATAGCATGAGAGCTCTATTATATTGGGATAGGAGACCATGCTACAAGATTGAGAAGACGATATCTTTTGTTGGAAGGTATGAATTTATTTTACTTTAATTTTGGATTAATAGATACATTTCCCTTTTCTATATCCATGTTTTTAGTATTTTTTATGCTTGCATATGTTGGATTTAAGTTGACAGGCCCTCTACGAAAAGGCCTTTGTTTGCCTGTTTGGTGGCATTGTGTGTAGGGTCATATTTTATTGCAGGTGGAACAAGATCTTCAAGTGTAAGCATGCTTCCTCTACATCAGAATCAAGAGACTTCACTGATCTGTGAGGATACAAGGTTTTAACTTCTGATCTCCTTCTTATCATGTGAAAGTGTTGAATGTATTTGTTTGTATAATAGAGGATTGGGGTTTGAATATTTGATATTTTTTATGATCACACACAAAATTGGCTAGACCATTCTCTAATCTACTAGGTTAAAATTAATTAGCTTGTTGTTATACAACAAAATGACCTCCTCATCAACTCAGAAGTGAAATACATAATGACTGAAGCAAAGACCATAATTTCAGGTCTTGATTCCACACTAACATTGGTTACACACTGAAAACCTGCTTTATAAAGCTTGTTACCAAGCCTAAAGGAGTGTTATTGACCCCACTAACTCATGTTACTAGTGAAGGGACAACGTTAGTGAAACTAAGAGATGTTCAAAGGGAAAAGCCAATGAATTCCCTCACAAATATCTAGATATTTATCGCTGGATTTTCTCAAGAAAAGCAGGGAAACATCTAAAAGCAAGATATTTAGAGAATATCCAATCTGAGAAAAGAAGGCAAATGGGAAAGAGCTGAAAAGTGGAGCAAGTTCATTGCTTTTGCCCTAATGAACTCTAAGAGGAGCTTGGCAACCCTAACTTGATTGCTATATAAGAAAAGTGAGGGTTATTGTGAAAAAGGTCAGAGCATTTGAAAGGATAGCTCATTAAGCTGTTGTGAACTTTTATACACTTGAAGAAGTGAGTTGAAACAGAGAGAGAGAGAGAGAAGAAGAAGGGGCAAGGGAAGGCTGATACAACGGATGTTTTTAATCACCTTCCATTATAAATACAAAACTGCAGTTGTGTTCCCTAATCCATAGTGTCGGTAACATTGTTCATTGAGTTGTTCATTTCGATACTTGTCGAGTTGAGTAGTTTAAGTTGTATACAAATATATGTTCATTGTGAATTCTTATATTAGTTTTCAATATTGTATGTTGTGATTGTGTTT
Source organism: Pinus taeda (assembly GCA_000404065.3). Taxonomy (NCBI): domain Eukaryota; kingdom Viridiplantae; phylum Streptophyta; class Pinopsida; order Pinales; family Pinaceae; genus Pinus; species Pinus taeda. The sequence goes on from APFE030399469.1 coordinate 53,010, forward strand.
GCCTTTCCTTTGTGCAGGAATTGTCTTGGATCCAGCTTTGAAGGAGTTCTTCTTGGCTACATAGCGATCTCCAAACAAATATAGAAGGAGGCTTGAGGTAATCCTCTTTCCATACTTTGTCAACTTATATTTGATAGATGAACATGTGTATAACTTGGTAGCTTCTAAAGATAATATTACTATCTGTCGAAGGTCCCGAGAAGACCTTTGAGGGTAGTTTTCATTCTCCACACATCATTCATTTTACCCCGTAGCAGAATTTGTGACTCCATTGGGGACTATACATCTAGTTTCTAGTTTACCCAGACTCTTCTCTATTCTCTCTTCTTTCTAAGAGCTCCCTACTTCTTCAAATCCTTTTCTGATCCACCAACTATCTTGTTACATCCTACTAGTTTGCATTCTCCTCAGAAACTGATCCTAAAGGCCCTTTGTTTGAGCAATTTCCCACACTACCGCAGGTTACCAGGTTAAACAGAGGTTTATAAAGCATTGTGCCTATGTACAGGGAGAGTTAATGGACCAACTAACTCTCTGTTTACACTGAAACAGAGCATTAGTCTCCCATTTCCATGATTTCTAGTATTGTCTATGGACCAAAAGGGGGGGGGCGGGGAATTTCTCATGGGTTGAAGTGAGATCTGCAACTATATTATGTTAGCAAATTTGGTGACCTGAAAATTTATTTTTAGGAAAAAGTTTTATTTTTTCTCTTTTAAAATACATTTTTTTGAAATTAAGACTAATAAATTGTATTCATCCTTCTGTCAAAATAGTTGTAAGCTACTTCATTTTGGTTTTCAGTAGTTGTTAGGAAATATTGGAAAAAGAATCTTTTGGTTATGCAAGTGTTGAATCACTTTAGATGCACAGAAGAATCTATGAATATGTGAAAAGAAGAATATGTAGAATAAGACTTGTTTGCATAAAAAATTGAAAAAAAAAATTTAGAGCATTGTTTTGCATGATTTATTGAGTCAAGAGTCTCACCATATTCATACATCAACATCCCTACCAAAGACAAATAATCAAGTACACTTAAAATTTACACAAAAATCAAATAGTTACTCTTTTGAGCAAACCAACATTAGCTAGGCTAAGATCTTGGGATAAGCATGTGAGTGAACTGCCTAAGGTTGAAAACCAAAACTAGTGTCATTAACGAGTGAAAAATTCCTTCTTCACTCATATTACCAGGACCACTCCACTAAAAACGGAGTGAAATACGAGACAACATCGAACTTTAATTGAAGGTAGTTGCCTTCTATTACAAATCCTTTAGGCATTCTGTATACTGGGGGTCCCTTCGGGGATTTCGGAACTGAGTTGGGGACTCAAGTATCCTGCCCACACAACATGTTGTCTATGACTATGTCCCCCCCAGTGATGTTTGTGATCTGAGGTATCTCTAATGGCCAAACTTATAGGGACTTACACAAGGTGACTGGGACAGGCTATCTTGGTACCTAACATAGACAGATCTACTTTGTCTTTAGTTTTTGGGAGGGTGCTCGTCTTCATGAGAGTACTTAGTCCCTCAATCTGAGGTTCAGGCGAAGCTCTAAAGTAACTGTAACTATACATTTGGCCATCCTTCTCTATTATTCATTGAAATACCGGGTTTCATCTCCAGTGATCAGTGCTTATCAGATGAGGTAATTTCCCTCTGTTTGTTGATCGATCCATTTAGTGTATTGTTTATATATTTCTTTTTAGGTACCTGAGTGCTATCATATTGAGACTTTAACGAACATCACAATAAAAATTTATTGATAAAATTAACTGTCACCATGGATACATCCGGCCCTCATCATCACTCTAGATGATTGCTAGGACTTCCTCCACTCATTGTGGAGGATCTGTCGAGTTCCACTGAACCGGATTCCCCATCTTCAGGGGATCAGTCTCCTAGATCTCACACGGGATCTGTTTGGACTACCGATGATTCAAGTTTGCCGAAGGATTTCTTTACCGAAGGATTCCTTTCTTCCTTTAACGCTCTGCTCATAAATCCATTGGAACCAGTCTTGGCTCCCGTGGTACCTGTACTTCCTACTTCGGTAGTTGGAACATTTCCATCTATCTAGTTGACGAATAACGGGTTGTGGAACTTTGTGGACACTTTCGGTCTCCCACCGCTTCCCCAGTCAACAGTCTCCACAACACCGGTAATGGGGAATCCCATTATCCCGTTTATCCCAAATACAACCACTCACACGACACCCTCTATGAGTGGAACCCAACAGATGTCTGGTTCCACCCCTATGGTGCCACACTGCATACCTTCGACAAGTGCCACATATAGTGCTCCTTATAACAGTCAATGCAGCATTATGGGTGCGGTTCCCGTTTACCAACAATATCGTCAGCCACCAATGTACAGTTCAAACCCCCAGACTCATATACCTAGGGGGATTCCCAATATGCACATGCCGGTAGGGAACGTAACAGTCCCCCCTCCATTCTCAAGCATGCATGGTCAATTGCTAATTGACATGAGTTTCCCCTCTGTCCATCAAGGCCAAATGGTCAGTTCCATGTTGGGAGGGAATCCACAATGGTTTCCCAACCAATCCATGGGGGTACCCTACTCACATACTCAAATGAGTCAAGGGGCCACTGCTTACACTCGGGGAAATTCCATAGCCCAGTATCAAAATCCTCATGGAAAACCACTCTGCAACACCATACCTCAAAGCAACCGCTACACCATGCAACCCATGTATAATATGAGGAACCAAATGATGGGAGGAGTGCAAAGCTCCTCAAGTCATCCCTCATCACCATGGTCCGAGTCGGGAGCACCTAACTCTCTGCCTTTCTTGGCGACGTTGGATATACCTAACTTATGCAAGTTGACAAACGACCGCATCTATCACAACTTACAAGGGATGTCGATCCCGCATAAGATACCAACGAACATCCCTAATTTTGATGGAAAGCGATGGGAGGATTCGGGCACCCATATCACCACCTACCATATTTGGAGTGTTTCTAACTCTATGGTGGATGATAGTGTTCGGTTACATCTCTTTCCCCACACCCTCATTGGCAACGCAGTGAAATGGTATAATGAGTTACCATCTACATCAGTAAACACCTTTGACACTATGAGACTGGGATAGAGCTCCTCATTTCATTTCATCAGGATACCACCACCGACATCTCTGATCATATTCATGAATGGAGACGTAGGCGGAGGTTAGCCAAAGCTCCCATCCTAGACTTTCTCTTAACGGACTAGTTCAGCAGGTCCTTACTCCCACAAATCGCTAGAGATGTCACTTTAGGTGGTGCGGTCATAGAAGACCAATCCATACGTTATTCCCAGCACTTAGATTTGATATATTCACATTCTGATACTCTTTACGACATAATGCCCAATGCTCCTGGTAACCCCAATGCTTCCACCACTCAGCACCCTGGAGTGCACGCTGATGGGATTGTTGGTGCAACCTCTGGGGCCGTTGTAAAACAAATCAGTCATTCCATTGCCAAGATGGCAGTGGACCCCTCTACCAATATGACTTCTCTTCCTACCACTGTGATAAACTCTGTGCAGTCTACACAAAATCCCAGTGGTAAGAAAAATAAGAATAAGAAAAAGACCGCTCCTTCTGAAGAGTAGTCACTCAAGCAGCCCAACCCAAAACATAAGTTCACTGCACCTACTGATGATGAAAAGGATACACCTACCAGATTTCCTTGCAAACTTTGTGTTGAAGACCACATAAACTGGCATTGTTCGCGTCTTCAAGAATGCACAGATTACCTTGCCAAAAGAGATACTGGTAAGATCTCCACTGTCTTTAAGAATCCTTTTCACACTCAGTAGTAGCAAAATCTTATTGCAAACCAATAGAAACCCATGCCGGGGGCAATGATGGTTCACAAAATCCTTCAGCTGGTGAAGGATTTTCTACCATTTTCGCATTTGAAATGGTATAACTCGCCACAAGAGCCAAATCTTATGGAGCTCCTGTCACTCCTGCAGCAGAACCATCCTCATGTCAAAACCCATCGTCGCCCAATGATCTTCATATCGAAAGGCCGGTTGAGGACTTCATAATTCGACCCCCCAATGGGGCACTTCTACGCACAATGCACAATACATCTGCATGTGTCACCCAACACTACAATATAGTAGAGGATTTGGCACAAGCACCATTGGCTATGTCAGCGCTCAAAGTATTACAAAAATTCCCAAGCCAACGGAAAGCTTTTCTTTCGGCTATTGGAGGTATTGACCCTATGGATTTCCATGCTTGTTATTTTTGACATGGACAAGTGTAAACCTCCCCTTTCCCACCAGCTTTCATTTCAAGTGCATATAACTTTGAAAGGTAAAGGTATACATAGAACTATCATCGACGAAGGTGCTTCTACCTGCGTCATGTCGGCTTCATGTTGGCTCGCCATGGGTTCTCCAACCCTAACCCTGCCGTCAAACTCCCTGAAAGCTTTCAATGGCCACACCTTTATCCCAAAAGGATACCTAACCATTTTCCCCATCACTTTGTCTGGGAAAACCGTAACGGTGGACATAGAATTCATAGACAGAAAACTCAACTATAATCTCTTGCTGGGTCATAGTTGGACATATGCCGTGACGGCCGTCGTATCTACTATCTTTCACATCATCCAATTCCAATTGGATGGAAAGGTAGTTACAGTAGATCGGTTGTCTTTCTGCACCCCTGATTATTCATCATTACCAAGTGGCTCCATACCCCTAGTAGGAGGTGGAACTAACTCTTATGTTAGTTTAGGTACCGGTCTACTGAAGGCTTCTTCCCTCATAGATTGTTTTCCTCTTCAACTGCCGATGGTTTCATTGTTGGCATTATGGCTCAGGTTTGGAGCTATGGCACAGGTGTTGTCCTTGATGGCAACCTTCTTTGGTATCAGATCTCAGTTCAGGCACTCAGAAAGTAGAAAAAGACATATACGCAGGTTCATCTAGATGAAAGCGTGTATACACGCGGGTTATACATTACAAAAGCGCGTATATGTTGGGGATCATTCTTTTGGTCCATGGCAGTTAGATCTTGGAACTTGAACCTATGTTTTGGACCATGGCGTCTCGTCATATGTGTTGATCCCTAGTTTTGGGTTCATGGTATTGAAATGTTATGGTTTTGGACCATGGTATTGGGGAAGGCCTAAGGCTATAAAAGAGGAAGGAGATCTTGTGACAAATAACCATCTGAATTATTATTGAAGATTTGATAAAGTGTTAGAGATGGTATATTGGGTGGTGATGCAGATCAGGATCTGAAGGAAAGAGGAACCTTAGCGCAAAAGGAAGGATAAGTTCTATTCATGGGTCATAATCTTTAAGCCTGAATGACAGTATCTTTGTATGATTTTGATCTGCCAGATGTGGCGCTTATTTGATCTATAAGTCTGATAATCTGTGTTAATTAGTGATTAAATATCTGGAAGAGTGTGTTGTCCTTTATAGATCTATACGCAGGTTCAGTGAAGCGAAGGCGCGTATACACGCAGTTTAGGTGAAGTAAAGGCGCGTATACGCAGGTTGTTCC
>APFE030399469.1:65803-144618 GCA_000404065.3 Pinus taeda
AGTTTTGGGTTCATGGTATTGAAATGTTATGGTTTTGGACCATGGTATTGGGGAAGGCCTAAGGCTATAAAAGAGGAAGGAGATCTTGTGACAAATAACCATCTGAATTATTATTGAAGATCTGATAAAGTGCTAGAGCTGGTATATTGGGTGGTGATACAGATCTGGATCTGAAGGAAAGAGGAACCTTAGCGCAAAAGGAAGGATAAGTTCTATTCATGGGTCATAATCTTTAAGCCTGAATGACAATATCTTTTTATGATTTTGATTTGCCAGATGTGGTGCTTGTTTGATCTATAAGTCTGATAATTTGGGTTAATTAGTGATTAAATATTTGGAAGAGTGTGTTGTCCTTTATATATCTGTACGCAGGTTCTGTGAAGCGAAGGTGCGTATACACGCATTTTAGGTGAAGTAAAGGCGCGTATACGCAGGTTGTTCCATACGCAGATGCGTATGCACGCAAGTTGCAGACTGTTGAAATTGCGTATATTCTTTAAGTTGTGATCTAGATGTTTCTGCTTATTGCTGCTGTGTTCTGGGTTTTGTTGTGTGGTTTCTGGTACTGTGTTTTGGGTACAGCTGGCAGAGAAGTATCTACTTAGTGAAAAGGAGTTTGGTTGATGAAGAATTTCTTGATGATTGTTTGATGTTCATGGATCCAGTCTGAAAATTGATGAAACGTGGTCCCTGGAAGAAATAGAAGGTTGTAGCTTTCTGTAGGCCAGCACCTACATACTAGTATCTTGGCTAGTGCAAGACCAAAGGGGGTTGTAGCTCCCTTCCAGGAGAAGCTGGAAAACGAGAGAGAGTTGTAGCTCTCCACAGGTTGCAGCCTGCGTACTGGTAAAGGACTGCACCAGTACATTGTAAACAAAAGTTTCTAATTTAAAGAAAGATAGAGACGAATTGCAGCAGGTGGTTTTCACCCACATTGGGTTTCCACCTTATATCTGGTGTTCTTGTGTGTGATTGTCTTTCTGCTCTGTTTTACTGTCTCTGGTTACTGGTTATTTGATGCTGCATCTCAGATTAACAAACACCATCTGAAAGTTTATGTAAATTAAAATTTTGCTCTGTATACGCGGTTTTACTTCTGAATAGTTGCGTATATACACGGGTTGAATTAACTGAAGTAGCGTATACAATTTGGTTTTTGAAAAGGATTATTTGACTTCATAATACTGATTCACCCCCCCTCTCAATATTATTTCCAACATTCATAGATGGTCAATATGCTTTCATCTATTCCTCATGAATAGACCAATCCATGGATCCTATCAGGTCCTTCAGACATTGACACATATGGAGAACAAATGTTGCTATCACCAGCTGAATTGGCCTGTGAAGACATTCAAATTGCATCCGTATCTTAGGTCACTTCGTTTTCAACCAATGGTACTACTTCCCCTCCCATAATCGCTCCTTCTTTCGACCCACTCAATCAAGTCCTACATATGGATGAAACTATTAGAGAGATCACGAGTTTAGAAGAGAAACCTTGGGAGGATTCGCACCATCATGTTTTGATATCTGATTCGGACATGATGCCTCTTCAAATCCTGCCATCTGACACGCATGAAATCATTTCCTCACCATATACGAATATCCAACCTTTGGACTCAGAAGGAAACAGGGGCAATATTTCAAAAACATTGCTCCTTGATATTTCTGTCATGACAGTCATCATGGAAAACATACATATTGGAGCCAATCACAATCCTAAGGAAATTGTGAGATTCACCTACCCATTTATGGACTTCTGCGATGTTTTCCCTTGGTCTTATGAGGAAATTCATGGCATAGACCCTTCTATCATCAAGCATGAGATCAAAAATTGCTGAGCATTCTTTTTATGGTATTTTTCTTGCTCGTTAATCCGAAAAACCTCAAGTCTCCTTCTTTGGGCTCATTAAACTACTACAAAAATGAATAGAGCACTTTTTGAGATATTTTATTGCTCTTTAAAAAATATAAACATCTCCAAGTTTCTATTATTGAGCTCGTTAAATCTATGCAATGATAGTTAGAACACTTTTTGTGATATTTTATTGCTCTTTAAACAATAGAAACATCTCTGAGTTTTCATCGTTGCGCTCATTAAATTCATACAATGATTCTCTGAGCAACTCCTTTTGGATCTTTTTCCATCTCATAAACTGAAAAAGACAAAAGGAGCATTCTTTTTAGGTGCTTTTTTCTCACTCTTTAAACTGAAAAAATCTCGTGCTTAGTCTTTTTTCTCGTTAAACTTGATGAAGGTGACCTGAGCATTCTTTTAGGTATTTTTATCACTCGTTAAACCGAAAAATACCGAGTTTTTGTTACCGGGCTCATTAAAAATATACGGCAGTAGCAAGAGAACTTTCTTTTTTGGGACCATTTCTTGCTCTTAAATCGAAAAATCCCCGAGTTTTTCCCCTCCTTCGAGCTCGTAAAACTATGAAGAAGGGATAAGCCATTCTTTTACCTCTTTTTCTCACTCACTAAACTGAAAAAGATGCCCTGAGTTTTCTTCATTTGACTCATTAAAAATTTTGATGAAGGTATTGAGTTGTCGTCACGTGACTCATTAAAAATTCATGACGAAAAACAATTTTAGTTTGTCACCTCGTACTCGTAACAAAATGAGTTCGACGTCTATTGAAAATAGGTTTCTCTTTATCTGGGTTCAATATATTAACTTACGAAAAAGTAACCGATCCAGGTATACTATTAACCTTTTGTCGCACCTAGTTAACAACTATGACAAAGGGACCACCATGGAGGCTCTCTTTACGATCTTTTTAGACTCTCTAAATATGAAAATACCACTGAGCTGTCTAGTCTGGACTCTTTAAATTACATAGACAAGATATAGAGTCGTTCTTTTTACGATACTTTTGAGACTCTTAAAACATGAAAAAATTGACGAGTTTGCTTGTCTGGACTCATTAAACTATTCAGATAGGGAAAAGAGTTATTCTTTTTTGTGATCCTTTTTAGACTCTTTAACCATGAAAATATCGATGATTTTACCGATCTGGACTCATTAAATTAATCGGACGGGGAAAGTGGACAATACAACTGTATTCTGTATTAAAAAGCGTGGTTTGGCAGCAGTCGTTCCCTTGAACATCGCACTCCCTAAGATAAACCTTCCTTTTGATGGCCTCTCAATATGAACCATAACATTCTATGAGTTTTAGCCTATATACCCTGATGCAATTGCATCTCTGTATCCTAACACTCTGTAGTGTTCATGAGTCTAGTGTTGTCTGGTTAAAACTGTTGTCATGCCTTCTATTGTTCAAGGGTTACCCATTTGTTTCCTCCGTCAACTGATCAAACATATCCTTTCATCATGCCCTCCATCGTTTAGACCCAAATTCTCAAAAGATTCCTTAAAAAACAAAATAATTCTTGTCCCATTTCGTGTCGATTGATGTAGGACACATCATTGCCTACCTTTGGACAAGTTTCTTCTTATCGACTTCAACACTCTATCTAGGAAGATAACCCAGAAACACATTCAGTGCCTTGGTACTTGAAGACATTAGTGGTAGGTTACCTTGTGTTTGATCAGGGGTCCTCATTATTGGCTCCTCATTAAGAGATTCTACTGGTGTTCGATGAAAAAGAAATCTTTCACACTCGCTAGTTTGTACTGTGCATCTTGGAGACCATCACCATTATTGATGGCCTTCCTCGCATCTGTTAATGGTCTCCATTATTGACTGGTAATCAAATGATTTCGTGCATGTTCAACATCAACACATATTTTTCACATGTATCAATCTATGTTGTTCGGTGAAGCGGAAATCAAGACCTTGGGTAGAGGCTTGCATCATTCAACCTTGTTTCCTCTCCCAAGCTGTAGATATATTTTTTTGGAGACAGTTGTTTCAGGATGATTCTATTATGACACTATATCTACATTGTGCTTATCGGTGGCCACCCTTGTTATATCTCTTCAGAGAAGATTACTCTGACATAGCTGCTAAGCATGGGAATGCCCAACTTAGGACATGATTTTAGCAGTTTTATATATATGTGTTGTATCATGTTTTCCTTGCCGCCCGAAGCTTCTCTCTCTCTAAAAAATTTTGACAGAAAATTACAGTTTCAATAAAGTATTTCGGCCATCGTCTCTACCTCTGATCTCATACTTTAGGCGGCATTTGTTATACAACAACATAACCTCCTCATCAACTCAGAGGTGAAAGACATGATGAATGAAGCAAAAACTACAATTGCGGCCTTGATTCCACACTAACGTTGGTTGCACACTGAAAACCTACTTTATAAAGCTTGTTACCAAGCGTAAAGTAGCGTTAGTGACCCCACTAACTCATATTACTAATTAAGGGGCAACGTATGAAACTAAGAGATGTTCAAAGGGACAAGCCAACGAACTCCCTCACAAATATCTAGATATTTATCCCTAGATTTGCTCAAGAAAAGCAAGGAAACATCTAAAAGTAAGATATTTAGAGAATTTCCAATCTGAGAAAAGAAGGAAAATGGGAAAGATTTGAAAAGCGGAGCAAGTTCATTGCGTTTGCCCTAGTGAACTCTAGGAGGGGCTTGGAAACCCTAACTCGATTGCTATATAAGCAAAGTGAGGGTTATTGTGAAAAGGGTCAGAGCATTTGAAAGGATGGCCCACTAAGCTGTTGTGAATTGTCATACACTTGAAGAAGTGAGCTGAAAGAGAGAGAGAGAGAGAGAGAAGAAGAAGGGGAAAAGGAAGGCTGATACAACAGATGGTTGTAATCAATCTTCCATTATAAATACATAACTACAGTTATGTTCCCTACTCCATAGTGTCGGTAACATTGTTCATTGAGTTGTTCATTTCGATACTTGTCGAGTTGAGTAGTTTAAGTTGTATACAAATATATGTTCATTGTGCATTCTTATATTAGTTTTCAATATTGTATGTTGTGATTGTGTTTGCCTTTCCTTTGTGCATGAATTGTCTTGGAGCCAACTTTGAAGGAGTTCTTCTTCGCTGCATAGCGATCTCCAAACAAATCTAGAAGGAGACTTGAGGTAATCCTCTTTCCATACTTTGTCAACTTATATTTGCTAGATGAATATGTGTATAACTTGGTAGCTTCTGTAGATAATCTTACAGTCTGTCGAAGGTCCCAGGAAGACCTTTGAGGGTAGTTTTCATTCTCCATACACTGTGCATTTTACCCCATAGCACTTGCTCTGGTGAAATTTTCCCATAACATCCTTGGTAAAATGTTCAGATCTGAGCCAAGATATAACATAAAGTCTTTGATATGGTATCCAACAATCTGTGCATCAACTCAAAACTCTCTTCATGTTCTCATCTTATTTCTCTAGACCCTCCTAAAATGATTTTTAGGAAGATTGGTAGAGATACTCTCTTCTGAGAATGGATTTTCCTTCACAATTTCTTTTAGTTTCCTACAAAACTGACCAATTAATTGCTCATCATTCATAATATGTAAAAATAAATTTAGTCATTCTAAAATTGTTTGAGATGTATCTTGTGATGGTATGGGACTATTATTCTACACCCATTCTTGTTGCTTAACATGGGTATCATGAGAAGAAACCAGTTGTCTAAATAGTTCAATTGCATCTTGGTAATATTATTTCTATTGATTAGGATCATAAGACTTCTTTTGGTGAGGTCAACTTTATAACAGTCGGTTGTTCAAGAGTTCTGATATCATCCCTTGTTCTTTTCCCTCCTTTGGTCATGATGTTGATATTAGGGTGCATAACTAGTTCTTGTTCTCGAGGTTCAACATTAATCATATTAGCTCCCTTTACCAATTTCTCTCCTCCTAGTGAGCGATAAGTTCTAGAAAATCCTCCCCAACGTGTGTATTTACTCAGCAATGTGAACACCAAGGTCTTCTCGGCATCAGACGGTCCCTCGCAACATGAAATTCTTAGTCACAGTTATAGCCTTTAATTGGACCTCTCCCTCTTGTCCTTCCTCCCCTTGGAGATCCTCCTCATCCATAAGTTGTTTCATTAACTCAAAACGCTATACGATCTAGGAAATCATCCAATGCATCTAAAGATATACATTGGTTCGTATGATGTTTAGGCTATCTGAAAAATTTATATAATATATTGTTGGGCATATTAGAATACTTCTGTAAAATAGGACATAAATAAGGCAAATGATCAAAAGACCTGCAAATTCACAAAATTTGTTCATAAACATACCTTGGTGAGTTTGGAATGCATGATATTTAGTAGGTCCTTTAAAAGGAATTGCTAAAGAAATCTGTGGAACCCCAGCACTATGTGTTGGTGGTGGAGGAGGTACCATAGGCATGCTAGATGGTCCTGAACCCCTGAGCCATGGGCATTCCATAACATGATGCCCTTCAACTTGGCAGTGTGTGCACCAAACTTGAGGTCTCATGGATCACATAGGAGAAAGATCCTTCAATTTCCCAATTAGGTTGGAAATTTGATTTTGAATCCCCATAATAAAAGGATTAGTAGAAGAAATTCCCACTTTATAATCCCGAGGGTATCCTACCATTGTTTCAATCTGCATCACTTTCTCTAAAGCATCCTGCAGCGTATCAATCTTCTGATGCAATAGCGGAATCCTGGTGATCAATAACAAATCCTTAATGAAGAAATCTCTCTAATGATTATGGTCCATGGGATAATATAGTTTACTAATAGCATCTTTGAATATTTGTATACAATGCCAAGCATATTCTCCCTTCCTCTATTTGATATCCAACAATTCCACCAAACCTTGCTTATTAGACTAGGGAAACTTAAATTCTTGAAGAAATTCTCATTTAACTACATCCATCGTGGCATTAGGATTTTCATCAATCCACTTAATGAACGATTGTAGCATCCAATATCATAAAGTAGTCTGGAACTCAATTAGGTTTTTAGCATCAAGAGTCTATCTGGCCCTCGAAACAACCTCACAAATATGCAAATGTTTCTCAACATCTTCACCACCTCGTCCTAAGAACTCTGGGTATTGGGTAAGTGATTTGGCCATGTTCCTAGACATAGTTGTTTTCCCAGGCTGAACTATTATAACCCACTTGGAACCCGGCTGCGAATAATTGGTTGAAATTGGCTAAAAACCACTACTAGAACTACTTCCTCGACTAGAACTACCGGTACTATATCTATAACGTACTTGCTAAAATTTTAAAGTCTTATTCAACTTAGAAAATAAATAATCAGGATTTTGATACAGTATTATGGGAAGGTGTTGTGTTGTACAACAGCCCCCCATTTCATAAATTTTTTCTTTCTAACTATAATATGAAATGGGTCCCTTTTAAACATAGATGTGTGAATAAAATTGGTATCAACTCATCATTACAAAATACTTCATCAAAAGGTCAAAAAGAAACGATATATTATAAACCTTTTGAACAAATATGAAATCGGTCTTATGAATAAATATATAATTCTTTATTATTGCGATAAAGCGATCGCAAGATCGCATCGCAACAATAAGGAAAACATAATATAAAGACCCATTGATTTACCCCGATCCGAAAAGTGAATAACTATCGGTTATCGAGAAAGGCAAGCAAATATAACAATAGGCCCTCCCACTATTTCTCCGATGCGATATTGCTATCAGCAATCGGGGGATGTAATGCAACACATGTTAAGACACCTTTAAAATCTCTCGATGCGATAAGGTGTATCGCTATCGGGGATTGGCGATTTTTGAAATAACATAAAGGTTACGACCAGAGCACATCTCCAATTGCGATCCGATAAAGCAAGGCTCGAGTTTCAAAATAGATTTAAAAGGCTTGCATGCATTATTTTGGATTATTATTAAAAGCCTCCTCATTCTCGATAGCGATTTACTTGTGATTATCCACCAAAAAACTCAAGCCACACTTGAATGAATCATTCGGCATATAAACGATATGATGGGTATTTAAAATGATTGACATGTTAAGCAACCAATTAATGAAGTAGTTATGCCAAGATCTCCCCTGAGATTGTATTTGCGGCAGTATTATTTTAATCTTTCATTACTCGCTAATTGATATAATTCTTTCATATTGGCTCACACCACCTATTCTCTGTATTACATTCATTTTATTCCTTAAGCAGAGCTCCGCTGAAACAAGAAGTTTAAGCCAAATGGGAAAGAAATCCAAGAGATCCATGGCATCAGCGACTCCCGTAATAACAAGGAAATCCACCACTGATCCAGGACCAAGCAAAAAGGAATTGATTTCAGACACTATATGTCTTGGCCTTGGAAACACAAGGTAGCAAAGCATATATAATCTAATTGAAGCAGAGGATCCTAAAACAGTATCAGTACAAGCTACTGCAGATTCAACTAGAAAATCAGAGGCTTCCCTGAAAGATTTAGCTGACTCATATCTACACCGAATAGCAGCTCATGAAAAAATTCTTCCATACACTGATGTAGTGTGATGGGCACTAGAGGAAATCCCTGTCTTAAACAGAACATTTTGCACAGTTGACATAAGGGTCTTCAGCTCATTTCAACCTGATGATTTAAGGAAAATGTATCACTTGCCTGAACCTCAAAAGAAATACAATAAAGCATTTCTTGAGAAGTTCACAAGTGAGAATGAGACTGAATCGGCCCCAATTTGGGAGTGGAGACAGAATCCCGCAAGGCACAAACATGAATCTTCAGGTAAGTACTATGTAGATTCATTATGTTCTCCTTATTGTTATGTCGGGGCAATGATGTATAGAATTTGGGGATTACGTGATTCTACAAAATTCACTATTGAAATGGTTCCTTTAATGGAAGCGACAGTTAACAGTGAAATAATGGATTGGGGAAATATATTGTCAGATAAATTAGCCACTGCCATTCTTGAGTTTAGAAATAAAACTCGTGTGACCGATAGGTCTATTCCTTCATTTTATTTTAGTGCTTATATTTTAGATACTCTTTGTTTTAACTCTAAATTTCATGTACTGTGGGGGAGATGGACTTCACAAGACCCCATGCCAATTCACATTTATCACCAAAAGTTGTGGAAAGCGCATTATAAGGACCACTTGTACCAAATCGGTAATAATTTTATGTTGCCTATTTACCGTGCCATTTTTGATAAGCCTGCCCCAAAGATTTCTTCGGAAGTAGAGATTGACCTAACCGCTCTAGGAAATTGGTTTGGGGAAGATAAGTTCACATACATAAGGGTTTTTGGTAGCCTTGCAAGACCTCATGTCCTTCCTCTGTACATACCTGACAAGCTGTTAGCCTGAGAATTGGCCTATCAAATTACAACCGCAGGAACATCCAAGACTCTTAGGATTTCAAAAAAGCAAGCTTGGCCTACTTTTCCTTTGAGATGCGGTGTTTATACTTTGCACGACTACAAGCATGCGGAGAAGGAAGCAGAGAAAACAAACGTGCTCAACCTTGCAACCATTCCTAATAGGCAATTCAATCCAAGGAAAGTTTCCTATAATGTGCTTGAACAAGCCAAACTTACAAGGTTTGATCATGAGAAAGATGATTTTGATGACTTGTTTTCTTCGGCAGAGTCATTATTCTAGGTACAAGCACTGGGAAAAATGAGATATAACGATGAAAGGCTAGTAGAATTCAATAAGCTCAAAGAACAGAGGTTGCAAACTCTACCTCTGGACTTATTAGCTACTACCCCGACAACACAATCAAGCGAGCTTGAACAGCAACTCATTGAAAAACCTAGTGTTGTATCAAAGATTCTCGAGAAAGAAAAAGAGAAAGAGCAGGAGAAAGATCAAGAGAA
The DNA here is from genome assembly GCA_000404065.3 of Pinus taeda. Taxonomy (NCBI): domain Eukaryota; kingdom Viridiplantae; phylum Streptophyta; class Pinopsida; order Pinales; family Pinaceae; genus Pinus; species Pinus taeda. The sequence goes on from APFE030399469.1 coordinate 75,559, forward strand.
AGAACAGGAGAAAGAACAGGAGAAAGAGCAAAAAAAGGAGCAGGATAAGGGCAGCGAAAATATCAATGTGGATACCCAGATTGATCCTAAACTACTCCAAGCATGGCAGCAATTTGACTCCATTATAAGCAATCTGGAAGGTCCAAAAGGTGCCAATACACCCAAAGTAACAGATGGACAAGATACAGTGTCAACAAAGGTTCCGAATGAAGGAACTAACGGTCTACCCCCTAGCATGGATTTAGAAATGATTCCAAAAGATCCCTCCGATCAAATTATTTTGTAGGTGGAGGACATACCTCCATTAGATGTCTTTTACAGTCGCAAACACAGGGTTGTAGTGAAAAGATAGAGAAAAAGGAGAAGACTTGATCAATCTTCCCTGTTTCCAGAGCAAACAGAGACAGCTAATGTAGTATGGAAAGAAGAGTTTAACCCTTCCGACGACCTAACAAAGCTTTCTCAGTATGCCGGAGCTTATTAGGTATCCACTATGGACAAGGCATCAGAAGTAAGTAATCTACTTAAAGAAAAGGACCAAACAATTGTTTTGTTGCAATCACAGGTGTCTGAAGCACAACAGAAAATTGAACAGTTGGAACAACAATTATCAACACAGTAGCAATTAAACAATCAATTGAATAAGCAATTGCTTGAAGAGAAATAGAGAATAGACTCAAGTGCAATACAAAAGCAGAAAGAATTATCCGAAGCATTGGCCAGGTTAAAGACGATGAATGAACTAATGATGAAAACGAAAGATGAGCAAATCGCTCAGCTGTCACTTCAAGTAGAGAAGTTCAAGAGTCTTCCACAACCTGCTGATTTCAGGTCCAAAGCGCTACAAATTAACAAGGCATTGGTTACACAGTTAAGACTGTTATGTCATAACATCTCTCTGGTTGAGCCCCTTTGTGATATAACAACATCAATAGCTGACAAATCGGCGATGCTAGGCAGGATTTGGAACAGGCCAATGAGGCTCTGACAAATTTTCTTGCTTGGCAAGACACCAATGAGGGGCAAGCAGCGAATCTACCCAAAATCCTAGAATCACACAAGGAGATCCTTTTCTTAGAATGGCAGTCACAACTGATGAAAACAGAGAGAGAGGTTTCCAGATGTAGATTATCTACAAGTAATTTAATTGAGCTAATCAATAACACTCTTTATCTGTCTAACATGATTTCACAATGCACCCCAGGTAAATTGCTGTCAGCTAAGACATTGGATCAAGCATGCAATCAAGAGTTGGAGAAGAATGGAAGATTAATCGCTGGCATCCAAAGTTTAACTTGGGATACCTATTGGTTTTTCTTAGTAAAACCATACAATCAAAGGGCCGCCTTAAGGTGTTTAACCGATGTGATGGGTTGTATCATTCCTAAATACATGATGCCACATACTCAGCTCAACTCCATTCTCGTCTCAGTCATCCCCAGAATTGGAACCGATGCTTGCAATCTGCCAACTCAAATCAAAGGGAGAACAACTGAAACAATGAACCATGCTGCTGACTACCAACAAACCTGTTGTGGAGAAGATATTCAAGATTTAGTTGTACCAATTAAATAGCATTTTATTTTTGTAGTTAACTAGCTTAATTAGTATTTATAGACCCGTTCATGCATTTAGAAAGGGTCCTCAGTTTTTTATAAAACTCAAACCTGGAAGTTGCACTATTGTGCTTCTGGTATATTTTTATAAAAACTGGGCCAGTGTTCCAAATTCTAACAAAGAAAGCTTTGATGGGATGTGAACTATTGCCTTGATGTGAAAGTATTTCTAAATTGGAAAAAGGAATTTGAATGCGATTGATATCGGGAATGATTCACAGCACATATGGTACTATTATCTATGATCTTGTTTCATTCTTTCATGTGAATCTTCATTTGATTACTCTTGCTATCATTGAATATATGTATGTGTTTTCAACAACAATCCTTATATTTTTCACTATTGAATGTTTAAGGAATGTTATTCTTTTAGTCATATATGTATCAGTGATATATAAAGGATAAGTGTAATAACGCTCTAATGATTACTTTGTTCAACTACTTGAACAAAGTAATTATCATATGAATGAATGTCTTTGTTTACCAATAGAGTCATCTATATGCCTGTTTGTGGATAAAGATTATCAAACGTTACACTAAAAACAGAAATTTCCCGGGATAGGATAGTTATTCATATTTTTAATTTTTAGATTAAATCATTCATCCATTACCATTTTATTAGAAAACCACTCATTTATCCATCCCCTTTTTATTCATCATTGAGAAACTAGTCCCATTATTTCCAGCCGGAGCCACCACACCAAACGGAAAAGGAGTTGCATTAAGGTCTGGACCGGGTGGTTTTCCCCGATGTTGTTGTAATGATTTTCAAGGCATCAACATTTTTGGCACTAGAAGGAGGGCATGAACTATGAATTGCGAGTAAATCAAAACCTATAGACCATTTTGAGAGTAAATCTCCCTCCACCTCACCTCGGACCTCCCGTTTGCATTTTGGAACACCAGTATTCAAACGAGAAGAAGAAGAGTCAACTACCACTACTCAATCCCATCATACTCCAGATCGATTAAGTCCTGAGTCTCCTGAAGTTCAGTCTCTCATCCAGAAACTTCAAGGCTTTTCGATATCACCACAGAAATCTGAAGTATCTCAAGGCAGTGAGACTTCACAATTCAATCTACCTCACCCTCTCACTAGACTTCAAAGTTGAAAGCTCGGTATTGAACCTACTGAGTTGCCTTTACCGAAAAGGAAAAAGGCTAAAAAGAACACTGAAGGATCAGACAGTGAGACCTTCTCATCATCATCCTCCATTTCATCTTCTCCAGTGCGAAGTCAACCATCTACTCTTCCATTACACATTGTTGTTCAACAGGGATCACCAACTTCAACATCCCAACCTATTCAATCTTCAATATCAACTCCTCCCCAAACACCTAGAATTTCATCGGCAATATCATTTGTTTTTAGTTCTACGATGGCTCAATCCATGGAATAGTCCTGGTGCAGTCACTATGCCTACACCATTACATCCATTACCAGATTCTCCTGAAAAATGGTTGCCGAAATTTAATCCAGATGCTGGGACATTAGCCGAAGAACATATTAACAATTTCATGTTATCAGTTAATCTAAAAGGAGTGACACAGGAAGATGTTATAAGAAGAGCTTCAGCGTAAATCACATAAGAAAGACTTTCGTCGATGCGTTTCGAACCAACCAATGTGGTTCATCGTCAGGACAAGATGAAGAAACAAATCCAGATCAGCGAGTTAAATAGTCCAAGCAGAGACTCCAACGGCTACAATAATCTAACGGCTACTTTTCCACACAAACACCCCAGTCAAACTTCCTCTCACTAATTTAATATATTAAAATACTATTATATTCATTTAATTTACCATGTTACCCCATTATATATAAAAATATATGTCAATATTTATTAAATTATTAATTCATTAAATCTATGTATATTTAATAATTAAATTATTATACCTAATTTACTAAATACCCTATTCTTGGTATAATTGTAATTTATTTATAATTAATTTTGTAGAAAAAGGTTAAGTTAGGTCACAATTTATTAATTTTCTAAAATAGTAATGCCTTATATAATAGTATATATAATTAATAATATTGAAAATATAAATAACTAATTTATTAATATATTTAAAACAATCCTAAATTAAATTACTAGGATGAGGTTATAAGAATTAATTATAAAGAAAAGGTTAAATTAGGTCAAAAAATTATATTTATTAATTTATAATAATGTACTATATATAAATTAGTTATTAATATTATGTGTAAAAATAATAATATGTATAATTACTAATACTAATATTAACTCTAAGTAATTAAATAATTAATTAGAATATTTAACTTAATATATATAAGTCCTAAACTAAGCTTACTATGATGTGGTTATATTAATATATATGGGACTATATTAATAGTACTATTTGCTTATAATTATAATGTAGATATTTATTAATTAGTAATTAGTAATAAACCTATAAAAGTGGGTTAATTGAAATGTCATTCGATTTAATAATGTTATTACGAATAAATCCCGCTTAATTTTAATAAATTCAACATACACATGAGATAAAGCACAGGAAGAGGTTAAAAAGAGACCGGAAGACACAAAGAAACAAGGGAAGAACACCATGCAGACTCACACGGACAAAACCAAGCCCACACAAAGACAGCACCTCAGAAGAACAGAGGGGGGGAGGAAGAAACCCTAAGACGACAAAGCAGGAATCCAACTTCTACTTACCTTCCACCCATCATCTCTGTTGAGATTGATGGGTCTTCGCTCAATTTCAATCGCTTCCCTTAACTTGCGATGATGAAACCGATCTACCCTAGCAATGACTTCGGCCTCTTCTATGCAGACATGATGCTTAGTTTTATCCACATGCTCTGCTAGAGCTGAGGACTTTATTCTACCATGCCTCAGGTCCGCTGCATGTTCACAGATTCTCTGCTGGATGGAGCGCCCTGTTTCCCCTATATAAGGGGTCCCGCATGAGCACGGAATCAAATAGACACCTTTCATGTCTTTGGGGTCGACCGGATCCTTTACAGACCTCAAGGAGTTACGAATGGTTTTGAGCGGCCTGAGCAAACCTGTGGTGTTGCCATGGGTTCCCCCCTCTCCCCGATCGTGGCAAATCTTTTTATGGAAGATTTCGAAGCCAAGGCTCTTGCCTCTGCCCGTCTCCTTCCTAAGCTGTGGAAGCGATATGTAGATGATACTAATGTCATCTGGCCCCATGGCCATGAGGAACTTGATCGTTTCCTGGTTCACCTCAATGACCAGTCCTCTGTTATTAAGTTCACCATGGAAAAGGAGGTCAATGGCAGCCTCCCGTTCCTGGATATTCTTATTTCTAGGAGGTTGGACGGCTCTCTCTCCCACGCAGTGTTTCGCAAGAAGACACACACTGAGCAGTATCTTCACGTTGATTCCCATCATCTCCCTGCTCAGAAGATGGGTGTTCTCAACACCTTGGCTACGCGTGCCCTCAGGATTTCGGATAAAGAAAACCTGGATAGGGAGAGAAACCACCTCCTTGATGTCTTTGTGGAAAACGGATATAGCAGGCACCTTGGTCGGAAGGCTTTCCTTACTGCCTCCAAAAATGCGTTTAGGAAAAAAGAGCCTAAGGAACGCCTTCCAGGTGTCCATCTGCCTTATGTCCAAGGGACCACGGATCGGATTGCTCGGATCCTTAGAAGGTTCGATATCCCCGCAACCTTCAGGCCGCTCAGAACCATTCGTAACTCCTTGAGGTCTGTAAAGGATCCGGTCGACCCCAAAGACATGTAAGGTGTCTATTTGATTCCGTGCTCATGTGGGACCCCTTATATAGGGGAAACAGGGCGCTCCATCCAGCAGAGAATCTGTGAACATGCAGCGGACCTGAGGCATGGTAGAATAAAGTCCTCAGCTCTAGCAGAGCATGTGGATAAAACTAAGCATCATGTCTGCATAGAAGAGGCCGAAGTCATTGCCAGGGTAGATCGGTTTCATCATCGCAAGTTAAGGGAAGCTATTGAAATTGAGCGAAGACCCATCAATCTCAAAAGAGATGATGGGTGGAAGGTAAGTAGAAGTTGGATTCCTGCGTTGTCGTCTTAGGGTTTCTTCCTCCCCCCCTCTATTCCTCTGAGGTGCTTTCTTTGTGTGGGCTTGGTTTGGTCCGTGTGAGTCTGGTATCGCTTTTCGCTGAGTGCTTTGTGTTCTTCCCTTGTTTCTTTGTGTCTTCCGGTCTCTTTTTAGCCTCTTCCTGTGCTTTATCTCATGTGTATGTTGAATTTATTAATATTGAGCGGGATTTATTCGGAATAACAATATTAAATCGATTGACATTTCAATTAACCCCTTTTATAGATTCTTTTACTAACTACTATTTAATAAATATCTTCATTATAATTATAAGCTTATAGTACTATTAATATAGTCCCATATATATTAATATATCCCAACATAGTATGGTTAGTTTAGGACTTATATATATTAATTTAAATATTCTAATAAATTATTTAATTACTTATATTTAATATTAGTATTATTAATTATACATATTATTATTTTTTTACACATAATACTAATAACTAATTTATTTATAGTACATTATTATAAATTAATAAATATAATTTTTTGACCTAATTTAACCTTCTTTATAATTTAATTCTTATAACCTCATCCTATAATTTAATTTGGATTGGTTTAAATATATTAATAAATTTACTTATTTATAATATTAATTATATAAATATTATTAACTTGTATATAAGACATTAATATTAATAATTAATTTATATATAATACATTATTATAAATTAATAAATATAATAATTTTGTGACCTAATTTAACCTTTTCTATAAAATTAATACGTATTTTAGGATTGTTTTAAATATATTAATAAATTAATTATTTATATTTTCAATATTATTAATTATATATACTATTATATAAGGCATTTCTATTTTAGCACATTTACCTAACTTAACCTTTTTTAATAAATTACAATTATACCAAAAACGGGTATTTGGTTAATTAGGTATAATAATTAAATTATTAAAATATTCATAAATTTAATGAATTAATAATTTAATAAATATTGACATATATTTTTATATATAATGGGGTAACATTGTAAATTAAATGAATATAATAGTATTTTAATATATTAAATTAGTGAGAAGAAGTTTGACTGGGGTGTTTGTGTGGAAAAGTAGCCGTTAGATTGTTGTAGCAGTTGGAGTCTCTGCTTGGTCTATTTAACACGCTGATCTGGATCTGTTTCTTCATCTTGTCCTGACGATGAACCACATTGGTTAGTTCGAAACGCGTCGACGAAAGTCTTTCATATGTGATTTACGCTGAAGCTCTCCTTATAAAGATATCTATTTTAACTCACGTTCAATCTCTCAAGATTTCAATATTAATAAAAGTATGCAAAACTAAATAAATCCATTTTTAACTCACGATCATTCTCTCAAAATTTAAAAATATTGAATTGAAAATGAATTTACTAGAACTCTCAAATTAAAATGAATTTAGTTTATATTTATAAATAAACCAAAAAAAATTAAAATAATATACAGCCGATCTTAGAAGTTCAAAATTTCCCGGTGTTATAAGACCAAATATATGAGAAAATAATCAAAACTGAATGTTTTGACATCACGGAGAAATTTACAAATTATCATAAAAATGCAGACCCTAAAATTAAACGATGAAAGGTGTTCAACTCTAATCATGCAAAACTAAGCTTATGACTAATTCAAGCTACTCACAGAACTAAAACTAATTTTTTCAATCAGTTTTAAGTTATTAACTCATGAATTTGTACTTTGAACTTGTACTTTACTTGAACCTATACTTATATAGAGAAATTTATAAATTATCATAATCATATAGATCATAAAATAAACAATGTAGGTTTTTTCACTCTAATAATTTGAAACTTATAACTAAAAGTCAAGTCCCTCTTAAAACTAGATTTGAAATATTAAAAAACTTCATGGTTTTCAGCTCATAAACCTAACTTGCAGCTTGATGGAGAAATTTATAAATTATCATAAAAGTGCATAGGTGAAGAATAAACAAAGTAGGTTTTTGCAGTCTAATAATTTGAATGAGAAAATTTAAAATGAACTTAAATCCCTGAGAAAAACTAAAATTTTCAAGTAGTTCAAGTTTGTCAACTGATGAACGATTTGAATGTATTTCCATCCCCATCTTATAGGAGTAAGAAGCTTAAATTTATGTATATCGAAATTACCTTTCCTACCAGAGTTAGCCGATGAATCTAATGAATTCTACCACCACAGTTCATTGTGCCCCGCCATCCTTAGCCAATGAATCTAATGAATTCTACCGCCACAGTTCATTGTGCCCCGCCATCCTCCTTCCGTATCACCTCCTTGCTTCGTCCAATTATGACATGGCATGGAATCTAGGCACCCTCATCATTAGCATAAACACAAAATTACTCATTTGGGTTATAAAATTATACGAGTATGTATGAATCATAAAAAAATGAAGGTGCAATCTTCTCTCGGCTATGTAGCTGCTACACTGCCGCACTGCTGGCATAGCATCATATTTTTAACTTGAAAGCTGATTTTTCATATATTAACTGATATGATATGGACGCGTTCAGCTCATATTCATCTAATTACTAAATATTTTGGGAATCTCATCTTCATCTGATTACCTAATATTTTGGGAATAGGCAATCTATATAAGTTCAGAAACACAGAACATAAACGCAGAATTACTCATTTCGGTTATTAAATTATACGAGTATGTATGGATCATAGAAAAATGATGGTGCAATCCTCTCCTGGCTAGGTACCAGGTGCATTGCTGATAAAAGTTGTGTTCGATTCCGAGGAAAATGACTTTGGGGGCTTTGGAATGCATTTTCAACACTACATTGCATCCTGCAAATTGACAACGGGGAGGTTGCGTGGTCGCAGCTGGCAAAGCAGTAGCATTGTTACCCCTTCGAAAAGCCAAACCTCCACAAATTTATTGCCTTCACTTTTCACAGAACCTTCCCCATGCAACTGTCATGAATCTTGGCCTCTAGAGATCCAAATTGTGTCTTGCCTGAAAGACTCGTGTGATTAATGACTTCACTAAAATTACAAGCATCCAGGGGAGGCTCGGACAGAAATGATCATGGTTGTTGCTGGTACCTCCATATGAGAATTTGATTCCATATTCTTAAATGAGTTTCTTTGAGAGACCCAAAACTAAGCTCGGTTATTATTAAATCTGGGATATACACAACATTGTGCAGTAATATAAAGCATACAACATTATGGTACTTGTTCCATATTCGCATTATATATAGAATCTGAAAAGTCGATCAGATCCTTCTCATTTCTAAAGATCTCATCCCAATGGATTCCTTTTTTATAATTTCTATACAAAATTAGTTAAAAAATTATACAAAATTAAAAAAAGAGACATAAATATAATATAAACATATCTGCTATGAGTTTCTACATTTTTTATCAGGCTTGAGTGATTTATTTAGATACTTTTAGAATTTCTACTTCTGTCTCCTCAGCTCCTATTTTTTCATAGTGTGCATACCTTTTTTTGTGTCCTGTAGTTTCTTTTTCGATAATTTATTCGTTGTTTTGTTGCCCAATAAAAGAATTCTGAAAGCAACTCCATATACATTTTATACCACTCAGCCACCCTTATAATAAAATTTGTTGAATGTTGTTCTTCCTATTATCATGATCTATTAAGCATTTGAAATCCCAAAAATTTATACTTAAAAAAAATATCTAAATTCAAAACTGATAAACCATAATAAACCTCTCTAAATTCAAAAAAAATAAACCATAATAAAGCCCACAAAGTCACTAGTATCACGATATTGATATCTTTGTACTCATGACCATGACCTTTTTCCGGAAAGTGTTGTAGATTTACTTTATTCTTCAATTTGTCATTTGACCTCTGCATTTTACGATATTCAAAACAATAGAAGTTTCGTTAGCTCGGTGGAGACCGGGATAATTGGAGTGTGTCACTTTATCAATTAATTATATATTTTTTATTTCATGGACGTATGTTTGTTAATATATATTAAGAACTAATAATCAAGACTACTCCACAGAGTAGTGTATATTTAAACGCATAAACCATCTGCTGTTTCCATTTCTGGGATTATAAAATCTGGATTATGATCGAAATCAGTATAACAAAAATTATATTAATTTGATCGTAGATTTTAGAATATAAATTAAATTAATTAATTATTAGACTTCGTTAATTTTCATCAAATTTATGCAGTGTTGATTGCACTTTGTGGCCCCGACAATTCGTTGGGAATTAAAATGTTAAAAGTATTGATTTTTTTCTACAGAGAGAACATTTAAAAGGAAACTGAGGTGGGCGAGGTAGGAACCGGAGCAGATCGAAGATTCACGGTGCCGAATATTAAATGGGCATTCTTATTTTTAAATCCAAGTTATTTTAGGCAGCATCATTATTATATAATACATTACATAAATTTACACTCGATAGCCATCGGAATGAATCTTCTTTCTTTTATCAGATTGCTAAAATTTAAAGACGCTAAAAAAGTCCATGGATTTTGTGAGTTGGACTATATATGAAACAAGGGAGTCACTGCTGTGGCGGTAGTTCCTATTAGGGTCTGTCACAACAACACAATACAAATGCTGTGTGCAACATGTCTTCACACTTAATATAATTATCATATGTCCAATTATTCTAGTAATTCATGCTCATAAGTTCACTTTATTACTCAGCATATTAAGAGATAATAGAACTGTTTGGTTTGAACCAAGTGCCCATCACTTATTCTGTAGTTTGTGCCAGAAAAAGGTTTTCGTAGATCAATGTAGTTATGTCCAAAAGGAGTCTTGAATAAAGAAAACAAAGTGCCTAGCTTTCTGTTTCGCTAAAAACTTGCCTTCGACAAACAAACTTGCTACCTTCCCTAAAAGATCTTGTTGTCTGCATGGCGTTGCAAATTTAGTGTGTAATTTGTTCTCTAGAGAATTTGGGAACTATTGATTCTGTCCTTCAAAGAGAGCGCAGAGAAACTACATCTCTTTCCCGCGAGGTCTTTATTCAGAAAAGTTGGAGACTGTGATGCCCTTGAAACGCTTGGGCATGCATCAGAGATGTGGATATTGGATTAGCTCCATCCATCTCCAGCCTCACAACTTCACTGGCCGCTGCATAGAGAAAATCCCATGCATCAGTATTCTTTGTCAAAGGAGTCCTTGGTGGGGATGAGACCTATGAAGGACCCTTCGAGCTTCCCCTGGACCAACTGCAAACCGCGGATAAGGTAGACTGCAGAGACCTTGCCGGACTATTTGATTGCAAATCAAGTTTTACTAAAAGAATTAGATAGTATGTGTATGCTATAGGCTTAAATGAACAATCATATAAAAGGGTTTGACATATTGTAGATATGGAGTACTCGGAAAAATGAATAAGACTTCAATACAATACCTTGTTTGCACCTTCTTTTGCAAACATCTTCCGCCTGCACGCCTACTGAGAAGACTGATTCATATCACTGTTTTCGTCATCATCAAGCGTGGCATGAGCAATCGCCAAACCAGCCATGTAGTCATCTTAAATCTAAAATAAGTCATTATTTTTAAATCTATGAAATCAAAAAATAAAACAAAATTCCTTAATGTTTTGTAATCCAAGCAAGTAAATACGAACAAATGTGAAGATGATAATATCACGCGTCAAAAAGACAATGCCACCTTTCTTATATCTGTCAAAAGGACTCTACCACGTTTCATATATTTCTCATGCAGTTCGATGTAAAAGAGAATGTTGTTCACTTTTATTCGAGATTGGTTCATAAATCTCTCTGCTTATGCATAAGCGTTGTCGTTTGCTACACTTCATCCCTGCTTTATTGTTATCTGTCTGTAAATGGACTCCATCAACGCCCCTCACCTTCCTGAGGTTGGCTTATGGCGGCTACAGAGGCCGAAGTTAGAGAGGTTGCATATCCAGTTTAAGAATAAATGCAAGAATTTGTTCAATCCGAGAAAACGATATGTAATTGTTTTCTCAATTCACCCTGTTTCAATTCCCAAGCCATTCACCTCTAAAAGAGATAAAGGTTCGACCCAAATCAAGGTAAATCGTATAAGGAAACTAAGTTGTTTTCGCACCTCGGGTTCCATTTAGAACCATAGCCAACGCTCAGAATTCATTTTCTGCAATCTCCAACCAATCGATAAACCCCTTAGTCCCTTGTGTTATGCTTTATTTAGCCAGCAAGAGAGATTCAAATTTATATCCACTGAGAATATTTGTTTTGGAGAAGATGCTCTCACAAGCAAAAGAAAAGAGAAAACTAAATAAAACCCTCAAATTCCCTACTAGTTGCAAAGGACTATATAAATATGTTCTGAATTGGAATTCTAGTATTCATTACGCTAAAGTTTATGAAATTTCTTTGTATCGGAATAGCTTAAGATATTTTCTCTTTTTAATGTAAAATGCTTGTCTTTATAATGTAGAATGCTTAAAAAATTATAGAGAATTGCAGAATTGACCTTTAATTTCCCCTCTTGTCCATATATTGCCCAACTGCACACATGCTATACACAAAGTGCACAAAATTGCATTAATCTCGATCATGGTTCTGTTCTAGTAATTCAATATGATAACACTTCGAAAAATTAAAAAAAGAAAGATCAAGAAATCAAATACATATTGAAACTGCTTCACAGGGGTGAAGCTCTGAAGCATCTAGGCACCTGCATCTATCAGGTGGGATCCCACGGTGTGTGGCTTCCCTGGCACATCTTCTAGTAATTTCCCCTTGTGTCCATACATTGCCCAAGTGTAGACATGTTGTACACAAATTGCTAATCTAGATCATGGTTTTGTTCTAGTAATTCAATATAATAACACTTTAGGAAATTAAAAGAAGAAAGATCAAGAAATCAAATACTTGTTAAAACTGCTTCACAGAGGTGAAGCTCTGAAGCATCTAGGCACCTGCATCTATCAGGAGGGATCCCAGGGTGTGTGGCTTTCCTGGCACATCTTCTGGGGTTGAAGCTGTGTAATCAGAAGATGGTCTCTCGCTCGATGTCATGTTGATGGATAAACACACACTAATATTTTCCTCAGCTGAAAATTCAATTTCAGAGACAAGGAATAGAAGAACACAATAAGGAACAAGCATAGAAAGTAGGCTGCCAGAGTCAATTTAGCTTGAGAGCTCAGCCACAGCTACTTGACACGCATGAAACACTTGGCTTCCTCTCTAACTTTGCTAACCCAACACGTGGTTTCATCTTAACAAAATGTGGCCCCAACTGGACTTTGGATAAAATGAACTTTGGATAAATAAAGGCACGAAAAAATCACTGCTGCGCGAACTTTGGATATAAAATGAAGTGCAACATAATTTTTTTTTGGATATAAACAAACTTTGTAACTAAAATGTAGGGTGCCAGAAAACATTGTATATAAAAAAGTTACCACAATATTTCCGTATCGGGCCACGTGAAGGCCGTAATAAGAGGTAGAATATTTTTCAAAGGAAAACTTTGGTTAAAATTTCAGTGGATGACATTGTGAGCATTAAACTTTGGTTAAAATACGTATAGGCGGAAAAAAAAAAATCGTCAAAAGATGAATTAATGCAGGGTCAACGATTAATCGATCGCCATAGTCCTACTAAAGGCAGGAACTAACAAGGGGATTTGTGAAACAACAAGTTCCTGCTCATGCGATTGGAAAAAAAAAAGTCTACAACTAATGTATAAGTCAATGTCATCCAGCACACCAAACATTTTTCAAATTACTTGCAAACGAGCACACGCTCTCATGTGAATAAACTACTTGGTATACAAAACATCTTGCCATGGGTGTTGGTATAGGGGTTGTTTCAACTATTTGTTGGTTGAATGTGTTCCTATAGTTTCAAAAGGAAAAAAATAATTATCACAATGCATGTCACAACAAATAGTTATCACAATGCATGTCACAACAGACCATATCAAGAGATAATAAAGCTTGAAAATTTAAAAATCAAAATCAATAGCTCATGTGATTTCTTATCAAACTTGAACTTACTATGTGCAAGTCCACCCTGCACAAATCTCACACAAATGAATGTTGATGACACACTTAAATACTTTGAAGCTATTTCACTTATTCTACTAGGTAGGAAACCACAACAATTGATATAATTTTTTTCTTGAAAATTGATAAGCTCAATGTAAACCAAGACCAAACTTGCTTATTTGGGATTACATATTTTGGAAACGAGGTTTAATTGATCTGCAACAATTGATATAAAATTATTCTTAAAAATTGATAAGTTTAATGTAAATGAAGAAAATACTTAATGATTTGGGATTGCATCTTTCTTTTTTTTTCTGGGCAAATTCTAAACTATTTATATTAAGAAAACGAAAAAGATATGTACAAGAGGTCAAAACCTCTAAGAGCGCGTGAACAACGCTCTGACAAGTTTTCCAGACCACAAATGGTGTTTACAGGCTCTGACACAGTGTCTGTACTCAAAAATACATTTCCAGTCTACTGAATTGGACATGATGACCTGGAATTAACAAAATGCATGAACAGAAGCTGACAAGACAAATAGAATCTGACTAGACAAACCAGAAGCTGACAAGACAGAATCAAGATGCCTGAGAGGAGAGGGGAGCTGGAGAGAGGACACCTGTCCATCATCTGAACAGGTGGCACAGGCTGAGCGTAGGTGGCCGAGAACACACGTCCATGAACCAATAGCAGGCTGAGCGTAGGTGGCATGCAGGACGCTATGTGGGCAGATACCAAAACACCGTAACCAAAATAGCAGGGCCGAACTGACCACAGGTGGTCATCGAAACAGGACCAAAACATCAAAAAAACACAGGAGAGGAACCTTACTCCTTCCCCGCTGCGGCAGCCACCTTATCTTCATTTTCCTTCTGCTTGGCAGCTTGTTGTTCGGCTTCCCATTCCGCTTCCTCTCTTGCAGGATCAGGCACAAATTCAATTTCCATGCCGCAAGGAATATCCTCCAGTCTCAGAAAGCCTGGAGGGAGAATGGGATACAACCGACCTCCAAAGAAATGCTCAGGCTGCTTGTTCTCCTCAGGTATCTTCTTATCAGCCGAACTGGTGATTTCCATGTCAATAAGACTATAGATTTCCTTAAGGGCTTCATTCTGCTCTTTGGGCTGAAAGCCTGTGCTATCCTCTTCGAGCTTGCTCTGAGAGGAGGGTTGGTAGGAGATTTCCTCCTGGCTGCCGCTCTGAGAGGAATTGTTGGAACTTAGCTCCTGCTCCTCAGAAATACCCTTACCCTTACCCTCCACGTCGTCTTCCTCCGTAAACACCACAGTGATTAAGGTAGAAACAATAGGCCTGTTGGTGCGTCGAATGTATCTGAACGTCACCATCTGCACCGAATTATCAGTATCAGAGTCGGAATCGGCAAAGCCAGGGGTGCTGGGTGAAGCATAAGCTAACGGGGAGACCCGTCGAGGGCTATGAACGCCCCTGCCACCAGGTTTCCTGCCCCGACGTGGCGAGGCATGACCACGAAGAGGCATTCTAAGCCTGCCGAAATGAAACAGGGTTTTCTTGACACGGCCTTCAGTGGGAAGATGAGACAGAGGGGACCAAATCTCACTCTGTTCCTTGCCTCTGAAGCGTATCTGCTTCACACTAACACCTCCCTTCTCTGCCCATAAACCTACATTCTCTTGCAGAGCAGAGCCGAGAATTTTTGCCTATTCAGACAGGCTCATCAAACTAAAATCACTGTTCCCAAACATTCTGGCAGCTTCTACCTTAATTCCTTGGTAGCTCGGGCTGTAGGAATGGCAATGAATGCCATTAAATGAGCGTTTAATGATCTTCATTGATCGCAGTCCTTTCGTCCCAAGGACGCCGCGTGACTGTCACGTGGCTGGCATCATGCAAGGTGTCACCCGCATCCGGGTTTTGGGATTGCATCTTTCATAAACAAGGTTAAATTGATTTTTCTACTCTCCACTAAATTTATCTATATCCTTGGATTCTTTAATGTTCCACATTCTTCGTATTTCCAAGAAAATACCGTATTAACCATACAAAATTCTCTACCAAATATCTGTCAAAAATGTCTGTCATATTAGTTTTCCAAAGCAACGTCTTCTTCAACTAAATGATATAGTAGAAGAGGTATAAAGAATGTCCCAAAGTCATATTTTTTCCTCTCCCTTCTGGTTAAGTCTTCTAATTCCTTTGAAGGTTGCCCTATCCCAAAATAGAGTGTTAGTCCCTAAGCTCCTCGCCCATCGACTGGTTGTTTTCTCCCTTGCAAAGAAAATGTGGACGAAATGTGATGCATAATTTCTTAAACATAGGAATTTAGTGTGTTTATATCATGTAGTGCAAGAAAAATATGCCAAAAGTCTTTTAGGAACTTTTGTTTCTGGAAAGAAGAGAATAAAAAATTATTACAATTACGGTCCTTAAGCTGTGGATGACATTAGGTTGTTGGATCCACCAACAAACATATCGAGATCAACAAACAACTTGAAGATCAACATCTTATTATTGTGGAAACTTCTTTCAAATTCAATATGGTCACTCGATTATTGTATATAAAAGCCTAGGCCAATAATGAAGGGAGACATTCAAAAAAGTCGAAAGGATTTCATTTGGAAGTTTACAAAATAAAGAAAGGATTGCATTTATGAGTTTACAAAAGGAAGAAAAGGAAGGGGGCGAACAACACCACCAATGTAACAAAAAGGAAACAGTTTCCAACCTTATTTAACGACTTACAAAACAGACAAAGAACTACACAAACACATTCCATGTTATTAGAAAAATTGACGATGACATAAAATCTAAAACACAAGTCGATGAGGAATTGAAATGAAACAAAAACTAAGCAAACAGAGGAAAACATACAACAATTATCCCCATCATATCCCTTCATTGATAACACTTTAGGGAAAAAAATAAAAGCCTTTGGGTAACCATATGCACAACAAGATCAGTAGTAGGACCAATTGAATAAGCATTAAAGCCAAGCTCAAACGCATAATCCACATTATAGAGCTCTTTTTTCCCTTAATAGAAGGGGGATGTGCCAAATGTTTGAAACATTGTATATAGTGAGAATATTTTCGGCCTATAATAGTATGACAAAATCAAGTCTTGCATATCCAATTACATTCATCGAATCTAAAGATATTTCAATGATCCCTTTTGAAACTGTACAAGTATTACTTACTAGAACATGGAAAAAATGTGATATTTTTCCTTAATATTATTTTCCAAGGCCTATTCAAAATAATAGTTATATTCAGTTCCAAAAACTTTTCATATCAAATGGGCTTAAAACATAGTACAAATAAAACTAAAACAAAAGAAATTGACCGGAGCACTGCTACAAGCTATAATATTGGTTGTCAAACCTAATCCTCGAAGTTCATTGTAACACCCTCCTCCCAAGTCTACCAAAGTAATTAGCCAACCTAGGTAAAGATGTGATGAGAAGTTACTATGACATGATTCATCCTCCTAAGTTACATTAAGAAAGGGAAACCGATGGACGCACACCATACAAACCTTCCACATCAACAATAGGACTCCTAAGAAACATCCCAACCTTTTTTGTGACCACCCATTAGGTCCCACTGAGATTTTAGACAACTTAACCTAGATACGTCCCATTATATGGGCATGACAATGTCCAAAAGGCTCTAGACGCTTCCACTTAATGGCATGCCATCGTCTAGGGACTATTTTTATATGTGTTATGCCAGCATCCCCAGGATTTGAGCCACTTTTTTAAGCCCAGAACCCATGCCACTGCCCAAAATTCAATGAAACCTTCAACAAAAAGATAACAAAGAAATGACGAGACAAATACAATTACTTAAACAAGCCCTTGATTGGACCCCTGCTAGCCATGACAAGCATTTGATCAATCATCCGAGAATCGCTAAGAAGCATTGAAGCCTTAGCACATTATCTACAATTTCATCCATTAAAACATAGATGCATTGTTCATTCATTTACAAGTGAAAACATGATGAAATCCACACATAGCTACTTCCATAATACATGATCATAACGAGCATAATAACAACATAAATAATAAGGAAACAACAACCATATAATCTACATATATACCAGTACATTACCCATAAAATAAAAAAGTAGAAATAACCTCATATTAATGATGCAAGGGCCAACCAGTTGTGGCACTTCCATGAACCACCTGACCATAGACATGGCTGAGCCAAAACTCTCTTCATCCAGTCACCTCCATGCCATATTCCAACATGAATGTCAAATGTCATAAAATACTTCAGTCCAAAATCATCTAAGGCATCTAGAGGCCAACCACTTCAATCCATCAAAGACTGATTACTCCTCATGGCCATACATCACAAAACCATCATCATATTGGTCCTTATCTAATCCTTTCAGGGCTCCAAAGCGTTTGTTCCAACCAAGGCTTCCAAGACTCGTAAGTCAACACACCAAGGGCTTCCAAAGCATTTTCCCAACTAAGGCTTCCAAGACTCGTAACTCAATGGAAGTTGTTATAGGGCTTCTGGAGCGTTTGTCCAACCAGGGCTTCTTGGAACTTGTAACTCAACTCAGGCTAAACAAAACATGAGAACCAACTAGAAAAAAAGAAATGAACCCATGACACCATGGCTCGCCAGGAAATGGCAGGGCTAGAAAAATCCACTTTCAGTCTAGGTAATCCTCCATGCTAGTGATAGATCATCACATATAAACCACATGCATATGCCATGCATTCCAAAACTAGTGAGAAAAACATGCATGCAACTTGGTACTTCCAAGAAAACCTAATTGTAGCTATTCATTTCGATGTCCTATTGAACTTTCCTTTTGTTCATTTTTCTTCTAGCTCAAAACTCCAAGTATGCCACACTCCTCCAAGAGTTCTCCAAGAAAAATCTGCGTGTCCAAGAGTATGAGACGAAGATAATAGAGAGAGAGTTCCAAATATCCAAGTATGCCCCACTCCTCCAAGAGTGCTCCAAGAAAACTCTAAGTATCCAAGAGTATGAAAGAGAGAGTAAAGATGCAAAGAGCATTATGAACTGGATCATAGATTTTACACCTTTTAGTCTTTCCTATATTTTTTAACTAGATGAGGTGTATTAATTTTTTTTAGATAATTGTCAGCGCATTACATTCACCAATATATAGAACAAAATTGAGCCATAATTGTTTTTCAACTAGATGCGGTTTATTAAAATTTTGATAAATAATTGGCAGCACATTACATTCACTCATATATAAAAAGCAAAACAAAGCTAGTAACAAATCTTCTTTTAAAAAGGGGCATCGACTAAGATCTAGCTGAGTATGACTTATCTATATATGCAGATATATCAACTCCATAGCGGAAAATCTTTTTTATAATTTTTTAATGATATGACACACTTATGGATGCTGGATCCATCAATATTTTAATGGCTTTATATGATTTTGTATAACTGGAAGTGAGGATTATGAATATATTTTTGTCTCGAATATAATATAGATGATAGTAGAAAGATACTAATTGTTATAGATTGAAAATCTGAAAACAGAGGACTTTGTTTGGAAAACTTTAATGAATGTATTCTTTTATTATTAACGAAACGAAATCTTTTTAGATTGCAACTCTAATGTTTACCTGGTCAACCATGTAATTCGGTTCTCCACTTTTAAAATCATGGAGCTACGTGTTTATTTCCATTGTCAACTATATATTTTTGGTTCCCCACTTTTGAAACATGCAGTTGTCCTCGTTCGTCACTACTTTTGTTTTAATGTTTTTATATTATGTATATAAAACGGATAGTACAATTGGTGTGGTTTTCAGTCTTTCTGGCTAAAAAACATTCTTTATCTTCTTTTCCTTACAACTCTATCACTATATTTTCTATTTTCTAAATTATCTTCTATTTTCTAAACTTCCATAATCTAAAATCTATTAGCCATACTCCACTACCAAAAGAAAATATTGATCCTTACAATAATTTATGTTCCTTACATTTCCAAATAATACCCAGCATTATGTCTCCTAGCTCTTTGAAAATTTTCTGCTGCCCCCCATTTCTCATAGTTCCTTGCTCATATACTGAAAAGAGAAATTTATCAGGTGTCTTTCTACTCTTTTTTGGATAATAAATCTGCAGTCTAGTTGTGCTCCTTATATATGTAATTGAAATAGATGTGGTAGAATGTGCTTAAAAATTTGTTTATGTGCTTCTTCCAATTGGTTAATATAGGAGGATTGAAACTGTTATGTCCTTTGACCCACTCTATGATTTGTTTTCAACATGATAGATCTGTATGTGCTCCAATCCCAGCCATTTCGCTGCCATCAATACTCTATATAGTGCAACAATCTCAACTTTGCTATTTATGCCTTGACCCCCTTCCCACCAAAAGTGATAGTATTTACCAGGATTTATAGCTATGTATGCACTGCAATCATTTCCTCCTACAACTTGCACATCAAAGAAACCCACAAAATATTTTTTCCAATATCTCTTATGGTAGTTTTGGTTTTACTACCATTTTTTGCTAATCCAAACTCATTGAAGTATGCAGCAGATTTAATGACATCCTCCCTTAGTGTCCTTAGTGTCGGATATTTATTCTCACATATAAATGCATTCTTACTATGCCAGAGAGACCAAATGAGATACAATAGACGAAATTTGTATTTATCCTTGAGTTTTGAAACACTTCCTAAAATAACACCTCCATGTTGTAGTCGAAAGATGCCAAGCGTGTCCATAACCCCTCCCAAACCACTTCCGCATAAAGGAAATGTAAAATTAACTGAACATTATCCTCAGCATTACTATTGCAGAAGACACAGATCCACGGGTTTCTGTACCATCTACTCTATAGGACCCATGACAACGAACTAGTAGAAACATTTAATTTTATTAGGAATGTTGCCTTGCCATATAATCTGAATCCATGAAGGAAACCAGCTCCCCCTTCTCTATCCTTTGTATTCCGTTGTATATATATTTTACCATAATTACCAAATTCGCTTGTATTGGGTCAGAAAATACGGAAATTCGCCAATTTGGTGCTGAGTGCAGAATAATTCGATCCGAAGTATAACAAAGTTAAGACAAGATTAATCAGTTAATGTAGTAAATGATATTATTAGAAGATTTATAACTTTAGATTAGTTATTACCGTCTGAACGTAAATAGATAAAAGTGGACATATATAGAAAGAAAGAAGGTAAAAATGAAATTAAAAAACTGTATTTTCAGTCCTAGAAACTTTGAAACGTGGTTGAAATTCAGAAACGAGGATGTCTCACAGTGAGTGATTTTTTTTATTTATGGAAAAACTATAAATAATAACAAAAAATTATAGATAAATCAATTTATGAAATTAGAAAACTTTCCTTTTTCGGTCAAAAAGTGATTTATTGGTTATTGGTTTTTTATATATGGAAAATTACAGAGGGTACTCAGAAGTTATAGATAAACTAGTTTTTAATATATATCTTATTAATGTGTATTTCTCAACTCATAAGTTTTTAAATTAAAAAATATTATATTTGAGTTTTGAAAATTTTAGAGAGAACAGATGAATGGTAATTTTTTTAGATGAATTTTTCTTGTAATATTGTTATATTATTCAGAGTTAATAAAAGTTATTTAAAGTTAAAATAAATAAAGAAAAAAATAAGAAATTACTACTCTTTAAGATATCTATTATTGATTTTTTTCGAATTGAAATTTTTTTTGTTTTGAATTTTTATAGTATTGTACCTAATTTGAATCTGAATTCAAATTTCAACATGGTAATTATATATTCTTTTGTTTCGAATTTTTATAGTATTGTACCTAATTTGAATCTGAATTCAAATTTCAATATGGTAATTATATATTTTACCATTTGGTGTCGCTTTCTGAGGCAACCTTCCATGCCACTTAATCCTCCTGGTCAATAAGTGAGATACCTACACTTCTCATATTAGCAATATATGCATCCCATTCAATAACATCCACCCCAGGCAACTAAATATCCCCAACACAAATCCATGATTGTCGTAGATCAATACAAAGTTCATCATGCAAGAAAATCTATTTAAGAAAGATAATCTCTTTATTATGTTGGAATTGAGAGATTGGGTAAGATAATGAGTGGTTTCCACCAAACCTTTTATAACATCCAATCGAATCTTGATTTTGGAACCATTCCCTAACTCCCAACGAACAAATTCCGTTAGCCATTGTATGTTTTTCATCATACTTCTCCATATATATGATGAAATTGTCTTCCTCTTTGCCCCTCGAGAAATTCATGCAATGAAAGATTTCCCATACATATAGTTGTCTTTAATGACTGAAAGATTGCCCATACATATAGTTGTCTTTAATGACTACTGAAAATATTCCAATCCCCGCCCTCCACATGTTCTTTATGGTCAGTGTTATGTTAAAGGAAAAAGGATTAACAATTCCCCATCTAGCTTCCTCCATGGGCCTAGCAATGAGAGACCATTTGACCAAAGATACTTCCCATGAGGTAATGTTCCAACCCAAATAAAATGCTCCATGATGGATTGTAACTTTTTAATTACCTCCCTTGGCAATAGAAAAAGGTGGATTCAGTATACCGCTATATTTTGTAGAACAAATTTTAACATGATCATTCTACCTCCCATAGTCAACCAACGATGTTTCCAACAATCTAGCTTCTTGTGGTACTTTTCAACTAACCAATCCCAATATTTGGTGCAATAGTTGTTAGGATTCAAGTTGAAACGCAGGTATGGGAGGCATTTTAACATGATCATTCTACCTCCCATAGTCAACCAACGGTGTTTCCAACAATCTAGCTTCTTGTGGTACTTTTCAACTAACCAATCCCAATATTTGGTGCAATAGTTGTTAGGCTTCAAGTTGAAACCCAGGTATGGGAGGCCCTCATCAGTATGTCTGATACCAACTCCGAATAGTAAATTGATGTTCTTAATCATTGTACTTGAAATTCTGTTATGAATGAGAATTGACTTCGGTCCATTCATCCATAGACTTGATGCCCCTCCAAAGGATGAAATGGTGTTATGAATAGTAGTACATTAAAAAATGATAGCATGTCCACTGAAAAGGAGGTCATCAATGAACATCAAGTAGGCGATCTCAATCCATCTAGATACTCTAGAGATTGACCCCTGAACTCTAACATCCCGCACTTTTCTGCTCAGGTTATCACTAACCATGAGCAAAAACATTGGAGATAGAGCACATCCTTTCCTCAAACCCATATGGGCCGAGAAGAAATGGGAAAGGAGTCCATTCGTGATGACAAAAAAATTAGTGGTCTTTATGGAAGCCATAATCCAACCAATGTTAGGTGACGACATACTTGCTTTCATCAAAATCAATTTAAGAAATTCCTAATCAATACAGTCATATGCCTTGGTCAAATCCACTCGAAGAACAAAAGACTTTAGGTTCTTGGATTTAATGGAGTGCATAATCTTCTGAGTAATACCAATTGCATCTTGAATCTATGTACCCTCTATAAACCTTTAAAGGACCTTGATCAAGTATAGGGTGGAATCGATCTTAAGCCCAAAAGAAGATCTCTTTCATTCCTGAATAATATCTTAGTCGGAATCAGATTCATCCTTCTAGTTATTAGTTTAGATATCAATTTATACATGGTGTTGGAGAGTAATATCGACCTAAAATTTGCATATGATTCGGGACTTTCCATCTTTTTGGTGACATCTTATTGGAAACGAACTCTTACCGCTATTGCACCCACGTACACTGATTTGGCTCCTTTGTCCAAATCGTCTGATAACATGTGCATCATTGTCTTGAGTGCGTCTGGACCAGCAACATACTAATGCATAGTGTTTGCGCTGATCACCAAGTTTATGTTGGTGGCTATGCACATCAACTTATCAAAGTATGTTTCTAGATCCAATTAGATTTGATTGTTTGTCTTTGCCTCGGTGAGAGTCCCAATAGATGGGATCACATGTGCACGCAGAACAACATCCATGCTTCTGAACACCCATGCATGTGAAGCCTGTAAACTAATAATGAGCTACGAGAGTTCCTCATAGTTTCGAATCTCACTCTGGATGCATGCCTTTAGCTCTACAGCCTTGGGCTTCATCAACTTGGGCAAGTGTAGCGATGCTCCTTTGTATCTCATTGTCCATATCTACATACAGTCGATGGCAGTGTCCAAATCTAAAAAGATGCATGCTTTCCTAGCATAACGTTGATGCCAACTGTTGAGATGGAGAACTGACTTATGCATGGTGCCAAATATGGAATAGAACATTTGCACGAATCTCTTGAGAGACAATACGTCATTCAGTATTTCTCTCTTCAACTTTGCTCTGGAGGATGTTGTAACATGTTCTCCTCCCATCTTCGCCAGCCGTGACAACTTAGCCATTCACTTGTTCTCTGCTATCAAGAAGTGAACAATCAAGTTGGCAGCTTCGGCATATGTTCTGGTAGCATAAGCCGATGCTACTAGATGCTTGTGCACATCGAATAATATCACTCGTTTTTCAGACTATGTGGGAGATGTGTGGACATCCGTAGTAGTCACTCTCTGTGATTTTACAACTCAATGTTGTGACTCGTCGAATGACATATTATGCATCTCTACTTTTGGATTGTCTTCAAGGATCTCAGTATCTCCTTGATCGCTCAGGACTTGCTTTACTTCCAGATCTAGAGAAGTCAGTGGTTTTACCACTTGGTTGTGGGGCATGAGGTCAATATCTTGTTCTAACTTTGGCTGCTCCATCTCCGTATCCATTTGCTCAAATACCTTTTCAATCTCTCAAGTGAAGTCCTACTCCTATGACTGCTCATCGTGTCTACTTTGTGGTAGTTGCTTGGATCAGTCTACAACCTGTGTGGGTGTAGTTTCATCACTCTGTGCATGCTTCACCTCTTGCTATGTCTATTGCTACTATGCTTCCTTCTCCTTTCTGCATAACTCTTGTTCTTCCCAGAGTTGTTGCTTCAACTCTTACAATGCCTTCACTATTTCCTCCATCCTCTATTTATCTCTCTGCCTTTACATGTTTGTCCTGTCATGCTATCACCTCTTTGCCTCTATCTCCAAAGATGCTTTCTCCATAAGTGGGCCTACCTTGAATTTGCAACTTTGTTATACCTTTGTACTATAAACAATGTTTCTCTTTCCTTTGTCATGCTCAAGTATGTTATCTGTTATTGTTGTTGATGATGGTGCTCTCCTAGATGCTACTCCACTAACCATTCGACAGCTATGTCGATGTTATCGGGAAATCTAGTTTCCATTCAGAGCTGCTAGTCCCACTAAGATGGGTAGCTATATTACAAACTAACTAACTAAATTTTCTTCTGTTTTCCTTTATGAGAGATATATGAGAAAGAGGTAGAGAGTACCAACCTCAATCTTTCGCTTGGCTCCTTGCTTATTTCCTCCCTCCTTTGACAGAGATTTGCCACTCCTTCCTCACTTTTCTTGCTTCAAAGAACACCTGTAGAGTCAAAGCAGCATAATACCATCAAAGCATAAAGATCTATAACCATAAATAATATAGGATTAGATGTATATTAACCATAAAAATGCATATATCAATACAAGATTTAAAAATATACAAGAATATGGAGGGAAACTCAAATAGCTTTATTGATAGTAGTAGAAGAGAGGATTACAACCCATTGGTCTGACCCAGCGCCATCCTCCCATCATGAAATCCCTCTTCACCTCATGAAAAGCTAGATCACCAAACACTATGATGTTTCACAGAGAAACCAACAACACCTCCTTACAAAATACAAAATTCCAACCTCTGGATCTCTAGGATGAGTGATCCATATATAAATATTTGTAGGTGGGTGATTCAACTTCTGGGATTTTGATTAGTGTCATTTCTCTCTTAGTCATCCCTGCGCGAATTCAGAGAGGTAAGTGTCAAATGGGCAGTTTCTAGAAGATTCGCTGGGTTTCCGCCTAGCCAACTGCCTCCGCCATTTGTCTACTCTCCCTCATCGCACACTAAAGAAGGACTTTTCAGTATGCATTGCACTTTTTTCATGTAGCATGGGGAGATGCATCACACCCTTAGCATTGAGAAGTCTGTATGGTCCAATTTTGACCAATTCTGGGTAGTTTTTCAAGGAGAACTTCTAGGAGATGATGTAGTCAGTTGATCATGTTCCTTTAGGGTATGAAACAACACTTTTAAGGTCTTAGAATCCCTTGGTTTATGGACATATGATATTGGGGTTGCAGTGACCAAATATGTCTATAACAGTTGCCTCCTAAAGCATGAGGTCATAAAGCTTCTGATGTTAGGTGAAATGCTTTATCATGAGGATCCAAGGTTTTTCAAATTGGAAGATAACCTGTAATAAGATACAATACAAAACATTATCCTCATAATATTTTCATGATCTAGCTAAGGTGGGCATTTTCATGCTCATCTTTATAAATTCATTTTCATGTACAGATGATAGACAACCATATGTGTGACAGACTGATGATTCTAGTAGAGCCATCATCCTTTGGCTTATATGATTATCTATGCAGCTATGATATACATTTGATGTCTTTATTCTCCTAAATATATCGTAGCCCGGATGGATCAAACTAGATCCGAGGTCTTCAAACTCGTTCAATATTCACCTGAAGTACAAGTCGATCTATGTGAAAAGATGTTCTATTATCGAACATGGAAAGAAATTGCTTGATTACCAGCCAATGATGTAAGTTGTTAACAAGCGTAAGAGGAATCACCGATAATGATAATCACCCTCAAGGTATTGCAATACAATTCATGTGGTGAGAATACATGAGTCGATGTCGAACACCACAAAAAATCTTTTGGTCAAAGGCCATTGATGTATACCTATCACCGGAAGTGAGAAACTTGCCATTGAGGCATGCAAGCTTCAATATTCTAAAAGGGTTGTTCCTAAGTCAACTTCTTGGATAATGAGCTAATCTTGACAAGAAGTGACCCGTCGTAGGAGGGCCTTAATGAATCCCACATCTACAACATGAAACGAAGAAAATTACTTTATGGAGGTGAAAACGATCTGATGATACAAGGTTTAGGGTGGCAGTCATGAAAGAATGAAACATGAAGGTATTGCAGCGAATGAGATGTTAGCTAGGTTGGTGAATTCTCTTAGTGACTTCTCTTGAAACATATCGACGACACTGAAATGGATTAGTAGCTTTAACTGCAAATATGGATGGAATGGAGTACCAATGGTGATATGACCGGTGAATGGAATAACCCAACCCGACTCAATCATGGTGATGGAGTGAAAGTGTCATGTTCAAGAGCGACCTGCTACCAATAATGTTTTTCAAGTCTTCTTCCCAATTTTTCCCCAATCATTTATGACCAGTACCTCTTTATTTTTGTCAAGCTTGAGGAGGATAAAATATGTTTGTGCTATAATTTTCCCTTTGGGCAAACCGATCACTATGTTTTAACAAGCCTAGCGACAGTGAAACTCACTCTTGTCTACATGGACAAGTTTGTCGCTATTATTTTAACGAGTGTAATGACAAGGATAACTTAGTCCTTTTTAATTTTAGAGAGTCTAAAAGGAGACAAAAAAGAAACTCTAGTATTCCTTTTTCATAATATAACCCCTTAAGTGCAAAAAAGTATAAAATAATACAAAAGGGATGACTTTTCGATATTTTTAATGAGCTGAACAAGACAAATGCTCAATCTTTTTGTGTAATGATCCCTCAGGTCCAAAAAGATTAAAATATAGAGGAGGGATGGCACTTACAATGACTTTAACGAGCTGGAGAGGCCAATTTCTCGGCAATCTTTTCATATTTTACGAGTCAAATGAAAAGAGCTTAAACGAGACTTGTCTTTGAGGAACGACTGATATTTTCGGGTAGCAGCTAGTTCCAGGTAAGGTTTGGAACTTTTCAATCATGGTAGTGTAAAGAATATTTCTAACAGAATCACTCGTCGCAGTTGTTCCTGAAAAGGGTAAACAATCATGTTGAGGTGTATGATTGGCTAAAAAGTGGAGGTGAGGGTAAGAACATGACCAAGGCTCAAAAGCTGATAGTAATGCTATCACAAAGGCCATTTACCGGAAGACGGGTTAATTTTTTAATGAGCTTAAAATCTTGGGGAACATATGCTCATAACTAGGTTTATTTTTTAATGAGCTTGAACTTTGTAGAAACATTGCTCATGCTAGTCGTATAATAAGGGTGTCTCATCAGTAGGTTCATTTTTTAGGGAGCTTGCCCCATTTGCTGCTTTTCTCTAAATCCTTTTGTTATGCAAGCTAGGAACAATCAACCTACGAGTTTAAAGGGTTAAGATCCTACAAACTAAGAAAATAAATGGTTTCTTTTCACTTGCATGCAAAAAATTTTGCACGCCCACAGGTATAACGAAATAGAGCTTCCAGGGTACCATATGCAAGTTCTTTCATTAGCAAGATTGTTCCATGCGTGTAGCAGATAGAACACTTTCCTTGGTGATGTCCATCAAAATGGACAAAGGTGACTGTTGTCAGTGCCAATCGCATAACCTTTGATGGGGGAATCCTTTTCCTGTCTGATCCATTTTCCTAAATGGACAGGACTGTCAAACTAGTCATATTCCTATGTGGAAACCTACCTTATATTTGGGGTTTTCCTGCTGAAGTAGACTAGGGCGCATGCCTCCTGGGTTTCAATCACAATCAGTGAATCACTGACACTCATTAGGTGGATAGACTGGAGATTGATGAGACATTCCTTGCATAAAAAGACTATTTAGGGATGGCATTTGACTAGTAGTTGTGTTTGAACCAGGGAATGAAAGTTGGTCAACTAGGTGGACCACTCTGCCTTCATGCAGAAAACACATCACTCGAAAGAGTGAGGAAACAATGGCTCCCATGCTATAAATGTAGTCACATCCAAGGAGTAGGTTGTAATCTAAAGGTCCTTGGACTACCATCACATTTAGACAAATAGTTTTCCTTCTCAAAGTTATAAGCACATTTGGAAGGATCCCTAATGGTGAAATGGTTCCTTTGTTGAAGCCTGACATATTTTGAATCTCAGGCAGAAGCGATGGCGAACCAAGCACTTTCCAAGCAGTTGAGGAAAGGATACTCACATAATCCCCTTCATCTATGATAGTGCCAGCCATGACCATTTCGTAAGCTTGTACTATAATTTGGAATGGTATATTAGATGGTAGGCTGGGTCTCACGAGTAGATTCCAATCAAAGGAAATGACTAGATTGCTTGGAGGTGGGACCAAATAGATGGCCGGATGAATATCTAACAAACTTTCTTCCTGTGGTAAATGAATGCATAGATTTCCCCCAGGTTCATTAGATTTTGTGTTGATAAAAAGAATTTGAACGGTGTCGTTCTCATTCTCTTTGGTGACTGTATCATCTGAGGGTGGACCTTTTGAAGACAAGACTGGGTCGACTTCCGTCTCGACCTACTGACTTCGGTCTTGTGTGGACCTAGAGGGTTTATCTTCAATGGTAAATGCTTCGACTGACGAGAATGGTGTGTCAGTCAGATTTTCAACTAGTGATGGACTAGGCAAGAGTTTCTTGTATCTAGGAGGAAGTCATAGTGGTGAAGCAAGATAGTTATCCAAGAATATTTTAACTTCGTCTAGGAAGGGACAATGGTGGAGGGCATGATCGCCTTCACATAGTCTACAATGAAATTTAGATCTTCCATTTAGTCCATTGAATTGTTTTTCACTAGTTGACGGTGTACTCTCAACATGATCGTCAAAGGTTGAAAACACTGGATTGTGCAAGCGGGGAGACCAGTCCCTTAAGATCCGTGGGATGCAAGGACAATCTCAATGATAGTAGTATCCTTTGTAGATGACACATAGATATTTAGGTTTGGATGGTGCAGTGTGTGGATTTTCGCTAAACAATACACGGTTGCCCCCTTTTTCCATTGGCTTCTTCTTCTTCTTCTCAGTTACTTCGTTTTTAGTTTAACTAGCTTCACCAAGTGAAAAGGAAGAAGGAGAGGGAGAAACAAATGAAGTATAAGGTTGGCAGGCCAATTGTAAGTCCTGGAAGGGATAATGTTGCGATATGAGGTGCACCAACATCCCACCAAGAGGAGAAGGGACTAGGATTCCCCCCAAGGGGAAATCCTTGATTGGTGGGCTCCATTTTCTCAACTCAAGACCAACGAGGGAATAGTGATGTTATTTCAATTAAAATAAACTTTATGACACTTTGACACAACTTGCTTTTTCAATTTTTTAAATTCAAGAAAAAGCTAAGGATGACTCTAGTCGCCTTTGATTTTTAATGAGCCTAAAGTTACAAGTGCTCAGATAGACCTTCTCTTTTAAGGAGTCTGAAAAAGAATGAAAGTGACTACTCTGGAAATCTAGATAGAGGGATTACCAAACAAATTTCAAAACTGCAGAATACTTTTTAAGGTATAGTAGTCAATCTTCCTCAATGCTATGTTGAGTACATTGTGACCGATAGGGCAGCAGACACAACTTCCTAAAGATAAAGGATATAGCCTATTGTGGTCTCCCAATATATACTCAACGGTATGTGGGATCACGAGTCTGTACTGGCACTTGTCATATCAAAGAGGAGGAATCACCCAACCTACAATAAAAATGATAGTTACCAAACTTTATGACACCAGAATACATCTCTAGCCTAGACTTCTAGATGTTGTGCGTTAGGTTCCAAAGCATTTTTATGTTCATTGAATTTTATTTTACAATTGATCTTTATTAAGAATTTTTCCTTTAAGTTTCACCGTGTGATGTTGATATACAATTCTTAAATACACAATCTAAGATGATAAATAGTCATTTACTTTCTTTTTTCAATGAAAGTCCTAGCTACTAAGGAAAGAGAAGTAAAATCCTTTCAACATAGAGCAGAGAGCAGACACTAAGATGCATTGTCCTAAATCAATTTCCACATGCATTCTAAATGAAAATGCATATGCATGTATTTGTTTCTCAGTTTCCTTAATGTGAGAATGACAAAAAGAAAACTAGGTACAGATCTAAACTATCTTTTCTCAAAATGACACTTTAGCAATTTCTTGTTCAAAAAAAGAAAGAAAGACTAAGACGACACTTTCAACTTCGACTTGAAAACTGCTTTCGACACTTTAGAGAATTGATGATTCAAATCAAGTACAATAGCAAAAGTGTAATCAACTATCTGAAAGAGGAAGACTTGATGACACTCTTTTCTTTGACTAAAAACGACACTTGCGACACTCCAAATCAAAAGACGACAATTCGATTAAGCTACTATTTGCAAAGGAGAACTGTAAATGACGAAAAATACATAAAAAAATTCACAATTATTTATCAATGGAGGTTGAATAATGCAAAGGAAGACAGTTTCAACTGTGAGATACTAATTATAAACAACAAAACTACTGAATAAAGCTAAAGACAATGAAGAAAAAACCAAAATTTGAAGGCAGAAATAGTCTTACCTAATCATCACACCTGTAACATAGGGAAATAGGGATGCATCTCACCTACAACACATGGGAGGTGTGATGCATCTAGACTTCCAAAGAGAGATAGTGTGATGGTCTAGGGACGAGACTAAGCTTGGTTTTTACTCATAGTTTGCAACTTAGTTTTGGGATTTAGGTTGAGCTAATGATAGGCAATAAAAACAAAGTATAGTGGCTGATCTAATGAGGTTACTTGAGCTACCACCAGGGCACTTCGGATGTTTGCAAGTCAGTTGTTCAGTTCATAAACTAACCTGGAGATTGACTGAAGCATCGTTGATCTACTTTGTAGTTGCATAGAAAAAGCAGTTCGAAGGCTAGCTGGCTTAAGTTCAGGCTTCATCTATAGTTTATAAAGAAAACAAATAGAAACAAGAAAACAAGCTATTCGCTCCCCAGTGGAGTGGCCATTTTGTTATCAGGAAAACTAGTGTCCATTCAAAGCAGTTAGTCCCACTAAGACAAATAGCTATCTTAGAAACAAACAAACTAATGTTACTTGCATTTTCCTTTATGAGAGATAGATGAGAGAGAAGCAAAGAGTACCAACCTCAGTCTTTCGCTTGGCTCCTTGCTTGTTTCCTCCCTCCTTTGATAGAGCTTCGACAGTCCTTCCTCACTTGTCCCACTTCAAAGAGCACTTGTAGAGTCAAAACAACATAATGCCATCAAAGCATAGAGATCTATAACCATAAACAATATAGGATTAGATGTATATTAACCATATCAATGCATATATCAATACAAGATTTAGAAATATACAAGAATATGGAGGAAATGTCAAACAAATTTATTGATAGAAGTAGTAGAAGAGAGGATTACAGCCCATTGGTCTAACCCAATGCCATCCTCCCAGCATGAATGCCCTCTTCACCTCATGAAAAGCGAGATCACCCAACACTATGATGTTTCATAGAGAAACCAACAGCACTTCCTTACATAATACAAAATTCCATCCTCTAGATCTCTAGGATGAGGGATCCACATATAGATATTTGCAGGTGGGATTTCGATTAGTGTCATTTCTCTAATATTTCTTGGTTCCCCTTACAGATTTCATGATCTCTTACACATCCCTAGGTGAATTCATAGAGGCAAGTGTCAAATGGGCAGTTTCTAGAAGATTCTCTGGGTTTCCACCTAGCCAATTGCCTATGCCATTTGTTTGCTCTCGCTTATCACACCCTATAGAAGGGCTTTTCAGTATGCATGTAGCAAGTGAAATGCATAGCACCCTTAGTACTGAGCAGCCTTTATGGTCCATTTTTGACATGTTCAGAGTAGTTTTTCAGGGAGAGCTTCTGGGACATGATGTAATCAGCTGACCTTGTTCCTTTAAGGTATGAAACAACAATTTAAGGGCTTAGAATCTAGTGCTCAAATATTGTGTGTCGGTTGGTTTAAACAATGCACAAGTAGAGGGAGTTTCTTATGATTCTATAGGATTACCAAACAACTGGTATTTTCAATACAAGTCTTTAGCTAATGAAAAGAAACTAGGAAGCCTTACAAGAAGAGCTTCATTGCAAGAAGGTAAAATAAGAATACTTCAAGAAAAGACTTCCATCCAACTACCCATCATTCATCCGAGAAAATATGCATTACCAGTCTCAGAATCTACAGAATCCTCTGCCCAAACAGCCAACACTTCTAGTCAAGCTATGTTATCTTCAAATGAATTATATATACTTGAAGTTAAGCCTTTTCTTGCTGCAAATAAGATGTTTAGAATCTCTAATTCCCAAATAGCCCTAGTTGAAGAATGGAAATATGTTAATCATCACTTTGTGAAAGGAGGCAAATGGCCACCAAAAACGAAATTCTGTACTACCTCGTCCTCCTCAAAGCAACCTCCTACAAGAGTTGATTTTTCTCCTTTAGTTGAACACAACTCCTCAAATCCAAATGAATAAGACGAGTTGTATCATATTGGTGATTATATTACCACATGGTGTTCTTATGTTGAAAATGCTATAGATGATCTGCATGCACAAAATGAGCTCATCCTAGACAATCTCAATCTCTTACATGATGAACAACAAGAAGAAAGAGCTGAGAAAGAGGCAAGGATGTAGAAAAAGGAAAGAAGGAAGAAAATCTAAAGTAGCTCAAAGCTCATAATTTTCTATAGATATTTCGACCCCAAATTTTTGGAATTTAGAAGAAATAAAAGCTAGCACGTCTGAAACACCTTTCAGACCAATGAAAATAGAGTCTATTCTAGAGCAGCCAAGAAAAACAAAAGCAGAAACGATGACTCTTGAAAATGCAGCTTCTAAGTTTCCATATTTTATCATGTTATCAATCCAAAAAGCAAATTTTGTTAAAGAATTCCAAAAATATCCTAGAATAGAAGAAGATCTGTTTGCTTCTAATTCTAGCGATTATATTTTGGATTTGGATAAATCAACAAATCTAGTTGAATCAATTCGAATATGGATCAGAGTGTTATACCAAATGCAAGTAACTACAAAGCTCGATAATATGTCCATATTTGTTCTAGCAGAGAGAATAATGGACGGAATAGTTTATGACTACTGGATTGGACCTCCCGAGTCAGAACGACAAGCAGTCATTGTAGCAGGACTTTCTACTCTAGAGGCACTACTGAAAACACAGTTTGTCCCCGAGCCAATAGATGAGAAGAAGCAAATCATTACAAACCTTGCTTGAATGGAACTGAAAGATTTAAAATATGTTGAGGCTTTTGGTCAATATTTTAGGGCCAAAGTTTACAAAGAAAATCTTCCAAATGATTCAACTCAGAAAATTTCTTTTCTGTCAAAAATTACCAAGAAATCTAGGAGATCTGATTTATAAAGATATTGAGCTTTAAACAAAAACAATAGATCAGATTTACTAGATAGATCTTTTATTTAGGTGTCAATAGAAAGTCCAATATCTCTGTTGGAAAAAATAGACAGATGATATAACTCCCAACCAATGTTTGTCGTGCTGCTTTGCCATGGACACCATTTAAGAAAGGGAGAAAATTGCAAATCCCAAGCGACCTTTTAAAAATTTCAGATTTATAAAGAAGAGAAAACAACTGAGAACCAAAAACAATTGTTGTTTCATATGTAAACAAGAAGGACACTATGCTCGTGCTTGTCCAAAAAGTACATCCAGTAAATTTAAAGCATGTGTAGATATTGAAGAATTTTGTGATGATTGGTCTATTGTACAATCAGAAGAAGAACCATTAGATGTATATATGTTAACTTATGCTTCTTTTTTAGAACATGAAGAGTTAGTCAATTCTGTTCAGAAAATGAATATTTGTTATGATTGTTCTACTGATGAATTTTCAATTGAAGATGAAGAAGAAGAACTTCATTACAATGAAGAATTTGAGACTGACACAGAAAATGTTGAAAACAGTGAAACAGAATCCTTATGTTGGTCTCTCCCACCAGAGAAAGACAAAGGGAAACAGGTTATCCCTATTCTCCCTCAGTTAAACTCTTTTTGTCCATATCAGAAAGATATTGGACAAACATCTTCAATTCCAGTTCCTGAATTCGACCCACCAACATATTAAACATTCTTGAAGAAAATGTTAAAAACAAATAATCTCTTGTATACACCAGTCTCCATGCAGGTTAAAAATAGTTGGATAGATCTTGATGCATTTATTAATAGCGGTGGCTCAAACAATCTTGCTAGACCATCATTGTTTAAAGGATTATGGAAACCTCTCCTGAATATCCTGATTTCAGAAACAATAGGAGGTACAATTAATCTTAATCAATATGTGGATAATATTTCTTTAAAAATAAGTGGGAAGATTGTCAAGATATCTACTATACAGCATTATGACCCATCTTCCAGTTTAATTCTGGGTATGTATTTTATCAATTCTATTTTTCCCGTGACTATTAGCGAAGATAAAGTTATCTTCAATTTCAAAAAACAAGAAATCTCTATTCCGAGATTAAAATTTGCATACTTTGAAGTATGAAGAGAAATTTAGAAGAAGACCACCACAAGAAAGCCAAAAAATGATTCCAAATATTGGCATAAAGTAGTGCAGATTTATGAAGAAAAGGAAGCTCCCAAAACAAAACAAAAAGCAGCAATATATCCACAATGGTCTCAGGAATAAATTTCTATATATCAGTGGTTAGATAAAAGTTGCTCAAAAGACCCTTAGAAGTTTTGTGAAAAGGAGAGCCCCAAGCAAGAAATTGTGACCATGCATGATAATGGAGTAAAAGGTAAGTTAATTCCTTGTACTCCTTTTGATGGACAAGAAATCAAAAAATAGATTGAAGAATTGTTGAAGTTGAGATTGATTGAAACAAGTGTTTCCTATTATTCATGTTCTGCATTTTTGGTTCGCAATCATTCCGAAATAGTTCGTGGTAAAGGAAGAATCGTGATTAATTACAAACCATTGAATGAAATCACTCAAAACTTTCATTATCCTTTACCTCGTCAAGAAGAAATAATGCAGAAAATTGAGAAGAGTAAATTCTTCAGTAAATCTGATATGAAATCTAGTTATTACTAGATTCATATTGAAGAAACTGATAGACATAAGACAACATTCACATGCCCTACAGGATTTTTCCAATGGAGAGTTGCTACATTTGGATTAAAGAATGCTCATGCTTTCTTCCAAAAAAGAATGGATTTTATGTTTGGTAAGTATGTTTTTATCATAACTTACATTGATGATATTTTAATCCATACTGTAGATTCACAAACACATTTGGCTCATCTAGAAATATTTTTTGAAGAAGTTAAAGCTCATGGTATTGTCATCTCAAAAAAGAAAATGATGTTATTCCAGAAAGATATTGATTTCCTTGCAATTCATGTAATCGATGGACATATACAGATGCAGCCGCATGTGCGGACAAAGCTTGCTAACTTCCCTGATGAACTCAAAGACACCAAAATAATTCAGAGATTTTTGGGTGCTTTAAATTACATCCATAATACATTCCTAGGCAATCTGAAAAAATCGCTCCTATTCAAAAGCATTTAAATTCAGGTTGGTCTAGTCAAGCCACTGCCATTGTCAAAAATATCAAAGAAGAATGTAAATGCCTGCCAAAATTGCAGCCTCCAGGAGAAGGATTGTTAAGTTTACAAATAGATGCCTCACATGATTTTTGGGTAGTTGTTCTTTTTGAAATAAACGAGGAAAATAAATAAGAAGAATTATGCACCTATGCATCAGGTGAATTCCTCCCCAATTAGAAAAAACATTTGCTGCTGAAAAAAGAAACTTTTGCAATATTTAATGGCATTCAAAAATTTGAATTGTATCTTGCACCAAGAAAAATCTTGATTAGGACTAATTCAAAGAATTTTAAATATTTCTTGTTAGCAAAATACATATGACAAGAGGAAGATTATTATCATCGCAAATTTGTTTCCAGCAATATGATTTTGATGAAGAATGGATTCCTAGAAATTCTAACTATATTGACGACGTTCTTACTAGGGAAATAAATAAAGCTCATACAATTGGCTGCAGTCGAACAGAAGTCAGAGGAAGTATTTTTGATATTCCAAGTTAGCAGGACAATCTTGTCACTTTGGAAAAAAGATTCAAAATTCTCAAGAAGCATGTTAAAGATCTTTGTCTAGAAATAAAGAAGGTAGTTGGACTCAGGCTTTGAAGAAACCAGTGGATTCAAAAATGTCAAGCCCGACAATCAAAGAATATTGGCACCCTTCTTGGATTAGATCCTGAATTGATAAAATTATACTCTTTACCAAATATGAAAGTCAAATTATATTTCAAAACACTTGATGATTTATGTTCCATACAGTATACTCAATCTATGATTTGGGTCTTGCAAATTTTAAATTATTATCAGATTATTGGTTGTATTGATTTTTCACTTGAAATCTTTACAAGTGCTAAGATGATGGACCTTGATGATGTTAACATCAAGATAGACATTGGTCAGTTTTTATAGACCCTAAGAGTTCCAAATATGCTTGAGGAAATGGAAGAATCATATCTACAAATAAGAGGTCCATATTATATGCATTCAGATACTTTTCCTCAATGTGAAATCTTGAGCCCTTTTAAGATTGGGAAACCAAGAACGGATATTACAAGAAGAAATAGGTTGAAAGACAATCTCAGTGTGTAGAAAGAACTCTATAGTATATTAAAATCTTTTCAACACCATGGGATTTTAATAGCCCATAAATAAGAAATGCTATTGAGCCAAATGCCTTTTCATAGGTTTCTAAAAATCAGTTTTCAGGAATTTCCACATTTGCAGAAAGTGAGGATGAAGTAAATAGAGTTTTTAGGTGGTTAAAATAATTTCCCATGAAAAAGTTTGGTAAAAAAATTCATATTATCAAAAAATTGACCGAATTGCAAGGGAAGTATCCTGTTTTAAAGTTTTTTGTGAATCAAAAGGTACTAATCACAGTCGGAGTAAGTTCATGAAATTGGACTACAGATACTAAATGTCTGATTAGTCTATTATTATCAACCAGGGTATGCACAACATTTAATTTTGAGTTTGGATGGCAAGAAAAGGAAGGTGCTAGTGATCACTGCAAAATCTAGGTACAACACACCATCACAACAACTACTAGTATGTTCCAGATTTTTAAATGGCAATTATTGGATGGAATAGAACTACTAGTGCTATAGATGCTAGCTTTCTCAAAGGCACATAAAGTTTCTTTCTTAGATATTTAAATATATCCTACATCTTACATCAATATGTGGAGGAAGAAATATGACCTATTCAAGTTACCCTACCAAAGTCATCATCCCTACAAAGATAAAATAAAGTTGGAAGTAGGACAGTCCTCTAAAGTATCTACAACATCTACAACAACAACATCTTTAAAAGGAAAGGACATTTTGTTTTTAGATGTGTACCAAGATGCTCAAGACCCCACCGAGCCGGACTATGAAGAAAATATCTAAACATAATGGAGGAAGTACATCTGCAAGAGAATCAATCTTCTTATGAGTTCGCTAATTATGACTCAGACTGTAGCCCTAAGGGACCATGGTGATAGTCCCTAGATTCCTTGTAAATAGTTAAAAGTTTGAATTATTGTACTAGAATATTGATTAGACACCATCGGAATATGGAAATGCCGACAAGACCCTCAATTATTTCCACTTTGTGTCATGTCCAAAAAAAAAAAAGAGTCTATAAAATAAGAAATCGGTAAAAGACAAGCACAGATGGTTAGACCGAGTGCTTCAAAAACTCTGAGATTTCTTATTCTCATATTGTAATGCTCTGTAAGCTTTCCTTTTGAGTTAATAAAAGCTTGGCACAACTTTTTACTCTAAGTTGAGTTGTTTGCTTGATATCGTCTTCTAAGTATCAGTAAGGCTACAAAGGAGGCGTTAGTAAAGCTACTGAGAGAAATGCCTAAGGAGAGGCCAAGGTGTAGAAGATGCATGCAGCAAGTGCTAGAAGATATCGTCTCAAGGAACTACTTTTACTTTAGAGGTTTGTTTGAAGAATCATAAAAATTATTTTGCTGCTGAAAAAAAAAAAGCGTCTATAAAATAAGAAATCGGTAGAAGAGAAGCACACATGGTTGGACCGAGTGCTTCAAAAACTCTAAGATTTCTTATTCTCATATTGTAATGCTCTGTAAGTTTTCCTTTTGAGTTAATAAAAGCTTCATGCACCTTTGTACTCTAAGTTGAGTTGTTCGCATGATATCTTCTTATAGGTATGAGTAAGGCAGCAAAGGAGCCGTTAGTAAAGCTGTTGAGAGAAGTGCATGAGGAGAGGCCAAGGTGCAGAAGATGCGTGCAACAAGTGTTAGAAGATACCTTCTCAAGGAACTACTTTTACTTTAGAGGTTGGTTTTCTCAAACTTTTATTTCTCTGTGGTATCAGAGCCCTAAATGTTCTTAATGGCTAGTTTAATTAGATACTTTTCAACTCTGGAAAGATGCATTGTTACTAAAGTCAATTCTAGATCTTTTGAAAAGGAAATCGATTCTAAAAAAGAATTAGAGATAGTAGAGAATCCTGAAAGTTGGAATCCTCCACCTCTTCATGCAACTGATGTTTATAAAACTCCTCTCTCTAATATCTTTTAGAAGAAAGTGCTTCTAAAAGAAGGGGAGTTAAAATCAAAATCTCAGGTCTTTCTGTACAAATTGTATCACTTTCTTTATTTACCACTGAAGAAATAAAAAAATTTCGCCAATATGCAAAAGACAAAAAATATTCCTATTTACATTTTGGAGGTATAAGGATAGGTTAGGCTCCTTTGTTTAGGCATGGCTTAAATACTCCGTGCATGTCTGAAGTTTTTGATACTAGACACCAAACTATGATCATGCTAGAATAGGTACCATTATTGGTAACCTATCTACTGGTTGTCAATATGGAATGGTTTTCCCTGGTTACTCTATTAGTCTCATAGATCCTCATCTAAAGGATTGTTGGAAACTTACGGTAGGAGTTCAAGGATTATAGATGGTTGATGAAAGTGAATATTTATCTGTGATAATTCATACATCCTTCAAGATGACTAATACAGTCCATCTGAAGTTAAAACAACTAGTGCTTAGAGATTGTGTGTCAGTTGGTTTAAACAATGCACAAGTAGAGGGAGTGTCTTATGAATCTATAGGTTTACCAAATGATTGGTATTTTCAATACAAGTATTTAGCTGATGAAAAGAAATGAGGAAGCCTGAAAAGAAGAGCTTTGTTGCAAGAAGGTAAAACAAGAATACTTCAAGAAAATCCTTCCATCCTCCGACCCATCATTCATCCAAGAAAATATGCATTACGAATCTCAGAATCCACAGAATCCTCTGCCCAAACAGCCGGCACTTCTATTCAACCTAAGTTATCTTCAAATGAATTGTATATACCTCATGTTAAGCATTTTCTTGCTATAAATAAGATGTTTAGAATCTCTAATTCCTAGATAGCCCCAACTTAAGAATGGCAATATGCTAATTGTCGCTTTGTAAAAGGAGGAAAATGGCCACCAAAAATGAAATTTTGTACTACCTCGTCCTCCTCAAAGCAACCTCCTACAAGAGTTGATTGTGCTCCTTTAGTTGAAAAAAACTCCTCAAATCTAAACGATTCAGACCAGTTGTATCTAATTGGTAATTATATTACCACATGGTGTTCTTATGCTAAAAATGCTATAGATGATCTAGGTGCACAAAATGAGCTGATCCTAGCCAACCTCAAGCTCTTACATGATGAACAAGAAGAAGAAAGAGCTGAGAAAGAGGAAAGGATGCAGAAAAAGGAAAGAGGAAAGGATGCAAAATTTTAGAGAAGTTACACTAGAAAATCCACAGGGGAAGCTTATGAAATGTCACACTAAAGACAACTTGGTTAATATTATCCACGGTGGAAGTGAATATCATTGATTAAAAATCTTACCATAATGTTATAATATTTTGATTGTGAAATAAGTTATGGTTTTCGGCATTTGGTATTGATAAGCCATGGTATTGACCCATGATATTGTAACAAAGTCTATATTCGGACACGAGGGCTTATATTACTTTTAACTTTTGATTTATTACATTTTGTTTATTACCTTTAAATTTTTATTAACAATTGAGCAAACATTTAAATATTTACACTCATCCCCAATATCACTTTTAAATTTTAACTTTCTATTAGTTTTTAATTGAGTCCACATTTAAAATGGTTTAAAAGTACTTATATTACACCTACACATCTACCTTATAATAACTAGATTGTTGTTTAACACAATAAAAAATAATTATTTAAAAAAAAAGGTCATATTAATTAAAATTTATATAAATATGAATACATAATTAAATTTACATAATATTTTTCCCAAAAAGGGATCTATCCAACATTATCCTCCTCTTAAACAACAAATTTAAAAAGGCCAATGGCATTGGACGGACTTTCATTATAATTCCAAAGTTAATTGTATATATAACCCTCACCCAGAAGACATTCATGCATTCTTTGTTTACATCACTGGAGAATCTGCCGGTGAAGGACCTATACAGTACTCAATTACGTGTCTTAGAGTCGCGGACTTAAATGTCAAGAAAATTCTCGACAATGGAAGTTGTTGGAGCAGACATGCAAAGTGTTGCAACGGCAGAGAAATGGGGCAAGGCGTTAAGAAAGGTTTTTAAGGGCGTGGTGGTGTCAACAGTCACTGCCAATCGTGATTTTGATACTTAGAGCGCTGGTGTCTTTAAAGCTACAGGTTTCATTGTAGATAAGCAACGCAGACTCATGCTCACGAACCGTGATGTCGCCTGTGCCAGACCTGTTGTGTCTGAGGCTACATTTCTGAATAACGAGGAGATTCCAGTTTATCCTCTATATCGTGACCCTTGTTGAAAATGTAATTTCAACTGCACAATGGTTGACCCGTGCAGCAGCATGAGAATATCGGCGATAAGAAATCGCTGATATCGCATTGGAGAAATGGCAGTGAAGGACTTATAAAGGAGCTTTTGTGTTTGCGATGAGCAATCGCAGGAGGACTTATAAAGGAGCTTTTGTGTTTGCGATGAGCGATTGCCGATATTGCTATCGGCGTATCTCTATCGGCGAAACCAAAGGAGCGGGGCATTTGTATAAGGCATGCATCTGACCCGATAGATTGGACCCGATAGTATTACAAATGGATTTTTGATAAATCTTCAAGTCCATGCTCAGGGCAATTTCCAATATATTTTATGCATTTTCGTTATATAACAAAATATAAGAAAAAGAAAAGGATCGGTGGTATCAGCCTAGATCGCGATCGGCATATCGCAACTGGGGAAATCAAGGGTGAACAATTTTTCATATATGCGTGCTATGCGATGAAGCCCGGACCCGATGGGTTTCCAAAGCCAAATTGAATAATGGTTGAAGTACAGGCCTGCAAAATGAATTCAATGTGAAGTAAAAGTTTCATTTACCACCAGTTTCATCAGTAAAACAATAAACGTAATTTACTGTGGGTTGGTAAGTTTTGGTGAAGTTTTAATTTTATCATTTTCTATCAGCGAGAGTATGGGCACAAGTAAAAGTTGGTAAAACCATTTAATTTCTTTTAATTTCTTTTTCACGGGAGTATGGAAAGTAAAACCATATATATATTCTTGTGTTTGTTTTTGTTAAGTGTGTGAAAAAGGAAAAACTCGCCACAGCGAATACAATTGAAAAACGGAGGCACAACAGTGCGTATAAAAAGTTTTGAATATGCAAAAGGAAGCATGCAGCAATGTGAGAAAAGTCTATGTGTAATTTTCACACAGCAGTAAAATGTTATTTGGTGAATCCCTCCGTGAGAGAGGAAGATCATAATCTGTAACAACAATTTTTTTTTAATGAATAGAAATCCTCGGTGTGTGTGAAAACTCTGTCTGCTGCTCAGAAATTTTTCCGCTGTGTTGAAGATCCTGTGGCGAAATAGAGCATTGTCTCTGTGTGCAGTTTATGTTGTGTTTTTGGAATTTTACCAGAAAAAAATTCCCCAACAGTGGTATCAGAGCAGATCCAGGCTCTTTGAAGGTGTAAAGAAGTTGAAGGAAGGTTCCTTTTGTTGCAACAGTAAATCTTCTCTAGCAAAGTGAAGTCTCAGGCAAAAGGATTCAGGTATTCCTCAAAGTTTTTTTTGTGTTACTGTTGAATAAAGAATCAGTTATTTTAATATACAATCAAGGATTTAGAAGCATAGTTAAAGAGTGCTAGAATGGCCAGCACCAGCACCAGCATGGGTATGTTTAATCCTCAATTCCGATAGTTCAATGGGAAAAACTATGACTATTGGGCTATAACCATGAGAGCCCTGTTTGCTTATCAAGATTTATGGGAATTAGTTCAAGATGGTTTTGAAGAACCAGCAGATGAAAATGAGTTTAACAGATTAACTCAGGCAGAGAAAGATCTGCTGAAGATCAATAGGAAAAAGGACTCAAAAGCCATTGTATTTTTGTATCAAGCAGTGGACCAGAGTGTGTTTCCAAGGATAGCAGCAGCTAAAACATCCAAAGAAGCATGGAAAACTCTCAAAACAGCCTATCAAGGCATGGAGAAAGTGAAGACAGCAAAACTACAGTTGCTGAGGAGAGATTTTGAGAATCTGAACATGAAAGAGTCAGACAATATTGACTCATTCTTTACACATGTGATTGGTTTGGTCACACAAATGAGGACACATGGAGAAGTTCTTGAAGAAAGGAGGATTGTGGAGAAACTATTGAGGGTCCTAC
Organism: Pinus taeda; assembly: GCA_000404065.3. NCBI lineage: Eukaryota > Viridiplantae > Streptophyta > Pinopsida > Pinales > Pinaceae > Pinus > Pinus taeda. The sequence continues at coordinate 118,872 of APFE030399469.1, forward strand.
CTTGAAAAGTTGATGTGATGCACCACCAAGAAGAGAAAAGGATCTCTCAAACTTTTCAGCGATGAACCCAGCATCAACTGAAACACATGAGCAGAGGTTGAGTAGAAATGAAAACTCATCTCTAGAGCAAGCCTTCAAGACCCAGATGTCTTTTGGAAGAGGAAGAGGTCAAGGCAGAGGAAACAAGAGAGGAAGAGGCAGAAGCCAGAACAGAGGTGGAAGAAACATTCCAGCAAATGCTCAAGGAAGAGGCAGCAATCCAAATCAGAACCAAGGCCAAGGCAACAACCAACAAAGTGGACAACATCATGATCAAGGACAAAGGTATGAAAAATCCAATGTCCAATTTTATTATTGTAAAAAATATTGGCACTATGACAGTGAATGTAGGAAGAAGCAGCATGATATGAGTAATAGACCAAATGCCAATGTCACTAGAGAAAACATCAGTCAAGATAATGTGTTGTTAGCTTGTAACATGGCTGAAACAAACAATGAAGACTTATGGTTTTTAGACTCTGGTTGCAGCAACCATATGACAAGAAACATAGCCCTGTTTTCTGCTTTAGATCAAAACATGAAATCAGAAGTTACACTTGCGACTGATAGCAAAATTTATGTTATGGGAAAAGGAGAAGTCAAAATATTTACAAAGAAGGGTGAAAAGAAAACCATAGCAGATGTCTGCTATGTCCCTGGAATGAGATGTAACCTCTTGAGTATTGGATAGCTTGTTCATAAGGGTACAATCTTTTCCTTAAGAATGATGTATCCACCATCATGGATATAGCACCCAACAAAAGATGTATTGCTGAAGTGAGGATGACAAGGAACATGATGTTCCCTCTCAGAATAAGGGCAGATTTGAAAAACAAAGAAGTAATTGCAGCAGTTACCCAAGAGGCTTTCCAACGCATGCCAAAGGATGAAAATTGGTTGTGGCACTTGAGATTTGGACATTTCAACTTTGGAGGTCTTAATTTGTTGAGCAGAAAAGGAATGGTAAGAGGATTACCTTTGATAGAGAAACCGGACAGCCTTTGTGAAGGTTGCATATTGGGGAAACAACATAGAGAAATTTTTCAATCGGGGAAAAGCATAAGTGCAAAAGCACCCTCAAAGATTTTCCACTCAGATTTGTGTGGACCAATGCAAACTCCATCACTAGCAGGCAACCAATATTTTCTAACATTCATTGATGATTTCACCAAAAAAACTTGGGTTTATTTTCTAAATAACAAAAGTGAAGTGTTTGAAAAATTCCGCAATTTCAAAGCGCTTGTGGAAAATCAAAGTGGGTTGCACATCAAAGTTTTGAGAACATATAGAGGAGGTGAGTATATCTCCAAGGAATTCCTACGGTTTTGTAGAGAAAATGGAATTCATAAGAAATTCACAACTAGGTACACCCCGCAACAAAATGGTGTTGCTGAAAGGAAGAACAGGACCATCATGGATATGGCGAGGAGCATGTTGAAGGCAAAGCACTTGCCAAATGAGTATTGGGCTGAAGCTCTAAATTGTGCAGCATATATTTTGAACAGGTGTCCTACAAAAGCAATGATGAATAGAGTGTCGGAAGAAGCATGTAGTGGGAGAAAGCAAGGAGTCACCCACATGAAAGTTTTTGGATGTGTGGATTATGCACACATTCTAGATCAGCTAAGGAGGAAGTTGGACAGCAAAGGGGAGAAATGTATTTTATTGGATACAATGAGGAATCCAAAGCTTACAGGTTGTATATCTCATCTACTAAGAAGTTTTTTGTGAGAAGAGATGTTCAATTCATTGCGGAGGAAGCTTGGGATGGAAGCATAGAGAAAACAATGAATTTTAAAAACTATTTGTCTCCTGATGAAGATGATCAGGAGATGGCTGAAACACATCCCAAACAGTAGTGCCAACACAAGGGTAGCAGGTGACACCCTTGAGGAGAAATGAAAGTGCTTCTCCAAGAACACCACAAAGTGGAAGTTCAAGTGCATCTTCAAGCACTTGCACACCGAATGAAAGAGGTAAGAAATTTAGAAATTTAAGTGACATTTATGATGAAGGAATGATTTCCTTATTTGACTTGTATTGTCATGTTAATGATCCTATTCTTTTCGAAGAAGCAATTAAAGATAAGAAATGGATAGTAGCTATGGATGAGGAAATGAATGCCATAGAAAAAACGAGACATGGGAGTTGGTTGAGCTACCAAAAGGTAAGGATGTCATTGGAGTCAAATGGGTTTATAAGACCAAGTGAAATTCTGAAGGCAAAATTGAAAGACACAAGGCAAGGTTGGTTGTCAAGGGATACAAGCAGCAGTATGGGAGAGACTATGAGGAAACTTTCGCACCGGTTGCAAGAATGGAAACTGTGAGAGAAGTCGTGTCCATAGCAGCACAAAACAAGTGGAAAGTTTACCAAATGGATGTGAAGTCAGCATTCCTAAATGGAGTATTAAAGGACAAGAACACAAAGTATGTATATTGAAGAAATCTCTTTATGGGTTGAAACAAGCGCCAAGAGCGTGGTACAGTAGGATAGATTCCTAACTACTGGAAAATGAATTTGCAAAGTGTGAGGGAGAACCCACTGTCTACATCAGAGAAAAGGTTGGTAAAATTTTGATTGTTGTGTTATATTTTGATGATGTGATTTTTACATGTAATCATGACTACCTCATTAAAAATTTCAAATCAGTCATGAAAGAAGAATTTGAAATGACTGACTTGGGTTTGCTGAGACACTTCTTAGGAATAGAAGTAGATCAAAAAGAAAATGGAATTTTTATCTCTCAAGCAAGATATGTAAATGAAGTGTTGGGCAGATTTAATATGCAAGAGTGCAAGGCCGCGATCACTCCCACGGTAATGGGATTAAAACTCAGCAAAGAGGACAGCAACAAGGATTTTGATCCTAGCTTATATAAGAGCATATTTGGCATCCTCATGTATTTAACTGCAACTAGGCCGGATATAATGTTTGCTGTTAGTTTAATTTCCAGATTTATGGAAAGGCCAAATGAAACACATTGGCAAGCAGCAAAAAGAATTTTGAGGTATGTCAAAGGCACTAAAAGATTCGGCATTCTATATACTTTTTCAGAAAGTTCAAATTTAATTGGGTACACTGATAGTGATTGGGATGGAAGTGTAGATGATCGGAAAAGCACTTCCGGTTATGTTTTTCACATGGGTTCAGGAGCCATTTCATGGGCTTCTAAGAAACAACCCATTATGGCATTGTCTACAGCAGAGGCAAAAGATGTGGCACCTACAGCTGCAGCATGTCAAGCAATTTGGATGAGAAGAATGTTGAGGAGCTTAGGCCAAGAGCAAGCAAAAGAAACAGTGATTTTTTGTGACAATAGCTCAGCTATTGCATTATCAAAGAATTCAGTGTTTCATAAGAGAACGAAACACATCGACACAAGGTTTCATTACATTAGAGAATTAGTAAGCAATGGAGAAATCACTTTACAACATTGCAGAACTCAAGAACAGGTAGAAGACATTCTAACAAAGCCATTGGATCAGAAAAGCTTTGAATTTTTGAGAAAGTATTTGGGTATGACTGAATGCCCAACAGTTGAAATTAAAGGGGAGTGTTGAAAATGTAATTTCAATTCCGCAATGGTTGACCCGTGCAGTAGCATGAAAACATTGGCGATAACCAATCGCCGATATCGCATCGGCGAAATGGCTATGGAGGACTTATAAAGGAGATTTTGTGTTTGCGATGAGCAATCGCTGATATCGCTATCGGCGAAACCAAAGGAGCGAGGCATTTGTATAAGGCATGCATCCGACCCGATAGATTGGACCTGATAGTATTACAAATGGATTTTTGATAAATCTTCAAGTCCGTGCTCAGGGAAATTTCCAATATATTTTATGCATTTTCGTTATATAATGAAATATAAGAAAAAGCAAAGGATCAGTGGTACCAGCCCAGATCGCGATCAGCATATCACAATCATGGAAACCAAGGGTGCACAATTTTTCATATATGCGTGCTATGCGATGAAGCCCGGACCCGATGGGTTTCCAAAGCCAAATTGAATAATGGTTGAAGTAGAGGCCTGCAAAATGAATTCAACGTGAAGTAAAAGTTTCATTTACCACCAGTTTCATCAGTAAAACAATAAATGTAATTTACTGCGGGTTGGTAAGTTTTGGTGAAGTTTTAATTTTATCATTTTCTATCAGCGGGAGTATGGGCACAAGTAAAAGTTGGTAAAACCATTTAATTTTATTTTTATTTTTTTCACAGGAGTATGGCAAGTAAAACCATATATATATTCCTATGTTTGTTTTTGTTAAGTGTGTAAGAAAGGAAAAACTCACCGCAGTGAATACAAATGAAAAAGGTAGGCACAACAATGCGTATAAAAAGTTATGAATATGCAAAAGGAAGCATGCAGCAATGTGAGAAAAGTCTATGTGTAATTTTCACACAGCAGTGAAATGTTATTTGGTGAATCCCTCCGTGAGAGAGGAAGATCATAATCTGTAATAGCAGTTTTTTTTTTAATGAAAAGAAATCCTTGGTGTGTGTGAAAACTCTGTCCAATGCTCAGAAATTTTTCCGCTGTGTTAAAGATCATGTGGTGAAACAGAGCATTGTCTCTGTGTGCAGTTTATGTTGTGTTTTTGGGATTTTAGCAGAAAAAAAAATCCCCAACAACCCTATTCATGATTTTGGATTTTTCCGTTTTGATCCCGCAGCAGTTCGGTTTATGGAAATTGAGGAAATCGTTCTTGCACTAGAAGCTGCAGCTACTGGATTAGAGATTCGGGTGGTGGGTAATGACAGTGGTGACAAGCTTTTGGTATATGCAGGAATCCTAGCCCGACTGGATTGACCGGCCCCAATTTACTCGCCGATTAACTACAATGACTTCAATACATTTTATATGGAGGTAGCTCCAGGGACAAAAGGAGGCTCAAGCGGGTAGCTAGTAATAAATTGTGAGGAGCAAGGAGTTGGATTAAATGCGGGTGGTAGACAAGAAGGTTCTTCTTCATATTATATTCCATTGGATCAAGTGGTAAGGGTTTTGCAAATTTTACAGAGGTGCAAAGATGAGTTAGACATTTGAAGGCATGCAGTACCTCGAGGGACACTCCAGATGAATCTTCTTCACAAAGGATTGGATGAGGTACATGGGTTAGGGCTTCAAGGTGAGACTGAAGAATTAGTGAGAAAGGGTTTTCCCAAACAAACGAGAATTCTGGTTATAGATTCTGTGGTGCCAAGAGGTCCTGCTGACAATCATTTAGATCCAGGCAATTTACTTGTCAATGTGAATGATGAGACTGTCACTCATTTCTTGAAGTTGGAAACAATTCTCGATGATAATGTTGGAAAGCCGATAAATTTACATTTTGAGAGGGGTGGTGTTCCTATAAAGATTACTTTGGAGGTCCACGACTTACTTTCTATGACTCCAAACAAATTTTTGGAACTAAGTGATGGCATAATTCATCCTTTATCCTACCAACAGGCTAGGAATTTCTCCTTCAACTATGGTCTAGTGTATATTGCATAACTAGGGTACATGTTTTCAAGCGCAGGTGTTCCTTCTCGTGCTATCATTAAAAAATTTGCAGGGAAGGAAACTACAAGGGTCGAAAAATTTATATCTATTTTGTCAGAATTACATCAAGGATCACAGGTTCCTCTAGAATTTGTGAAACATCCAGATCGTCATCGAACGATGGTTGTCCTTGTAACTATTGACAGGCATGATTGGTATGGACAACCTCAACTATACACTCGAAATGATGATTTCAGCAGATGAAAAGGTTGGCGGAATGGAAGTGGATTCAACAAAACTCATTACCAGTCAAGGATTGAAAATTATTGTTAACAATGTAACCAGTGGGGGTGATATGCCACAGTTCCATTCTTTTGTTTCAGATTCTCAGAGTATTGACAGAAGCAAGGCAAAGAGGATACGGCTAAATGATCAAGATGAGATGGGTACAACTCTGAAAATTCAAACCCCATCTTTAGAGGAAGCCATAAAACCAAGCCTTGTCATCGTTGTTGTGGATATACCACCATTATCAGTGCTTGACTGTGTGTGGGATAAACCTCTTCCTCAAACCGAGGTGGTGGTCTATCATTCTAAAACCCTAGGAATAGTTGTGATTGACAGGAATACAGTTCCCACATCTGTGGCAGATGTCATGTTACCATTTGCTGCATACCAAGCAGAAATCTCTAGGTAGGTTATTTTTTTGCACCCTGTACACAATTTTGCATTACTGGCATATGATCTTGTCGCATTAGGTCCATCCAGTGTTGCAGCTGTACATGCAGCTGTTCTTCTTCCTGAACCTACTTTGCTTAAAGGTGATGTTGTGCATCTTGTTGGTTTGAGAAAGAGCTTAGAACTTGCATCACACAAGCGCATTTTCACAAGCCCACATGTTTCATTGAATATTTTTAACTGATATTCCCCGTTATAGAGCAATGAACATGGACGTGATCGAATTAGAGGCACATTTAGGGAATTTATTTGCTAGTGTATTAGTCGACGATCATGGAAGGCTTCGGGAATTATGGGCTTGTTTCTACAGTCCCCACAAATATAATAATCCGGTTGTGAGTGGAATTTCGATTTATGTTGTTAGCTAGATTTTAGAAAGGATTATTCGCGGATCTGCAGGTTTACCTTTGCTTGTTAATGGAATGAAATATCTATGCCCATTTGCCGCATTTTAGAGGTTTAACTTTTTACAACCTTACTTTGAAAGGCGCGCAGCTTTGGGTTAAGTGACAAATGGATTAGTGATTTGGCAAACGAAGATCCTCTGAGAGAGCAGGTGTTGCAAGTAAGAGAGTAATACTCTATTTTTCACTGTGTAAATAAAAACTTCTTATGTTTACTACTGTAAATGTAGTTCCTATATGCTGGCTCATTTCCATTATATTACATTTAAAAAGTAAATGTAATTCCTTACATATGTTGATGCATTTCAATTCTATTACATTTAAAAAAAACATTCGCAGTGTTGCGCACTTCACTTCATTGCAATACATTTCGATCTCTCAACAAATTTTTTTATCTCACGCCTTTTTTTCACACATACAATAAATAACATAACCCAAAAAAAATAACAATACGATTTTTCTATAGCTACTTCGCACTTCTATGTTCCTTTTTTTTCAGATATACGATAAACAACATAAGCCAAAAAAAAATAACAATACGCTTTTTTTATGTCCCCATACTTCCGTGTGAAAAAAAAACATTAAAATTAATGATCTTACCAACATTTACCGACAATCTACGAATGCATTAAATTCAATTAATTACTTTTACGGAGAAATTGGCGATCAAAACATAACTTTCACTTCACGGAGGTTCAAATGGTGCAAGCCCATTGATTTAATCGAACAGCTCTCGCAATTTCCCCGGAGGTCCCATCTTACCGAACTTTACCTGCTGGAGAATGGGTGGTTTTGGAACAGTGTTGTGGGCACGTGTCAGTAGCTCGATGTTATCGGAGCCCTCACGAAGAATACCACTCCGCGTGAAAGGTGGTGCAGGGAATCCTACCTGCTTTTCTGAATTAAATGTGCAGCAGTTCGAAACTACATTTCAACACTCCCCTTTAACTTCAACTGCTGGGTTATCAGCCATGCCTAGACATTTTCTCAAAAACTTCAAAACGTCTCTGTCTATTCATATCAACTTTCCTTTCATCGCTCTTACTATTGTTCTCAAGCACTCCAATCAATCCTGAGTCACAAAACTGTGTCTGGTTACTATTCTGGGGAATAAGAGTTTTGTCTTTGCACCTGGCTATATCCATTGGGTCATGATCTGCACTTGTGCCTTCTGGGAAAATCAATGGGTCATTTGCTCTGAGTCCCTTACATGTTCCTTCGGATGTCATAGCAGCTGAAAAGTATTCTGATCATCATGTAATATCCTCTTTCTCTCTACCTCAGACAATATTTCCAACCTTTGCATCTCTAAGCTATCCTACAACCTTTTCTTCTCTGCTCTTATGGCAAATTTAATTCCATATCTCTTCCCTATAATAATATCTTCAAGGGACTTCAGTTCCTTTCTACCATTCATGGGAAGAATGGCTTCTTTTCCTTTTGGTAGCTCAACCAAATCCCATGTCTTGTTTCTTTCTATGGCATTGATCTCCTCATCCATAGCTTCTATCCATTTCTTATCCTTAATTGCCTCTTCGAAATGAACAATATCATCAACATGACAATATAAAGAAAACAATGAATTCATACCTTCATCATAAATGTCACTTAAATTTCTCAACTTCTTACCTCTTTCATTTGTTGTACAAGTGCTTGAAGAAGCACTTCAATTTCCTTCTTGTGATGTGCTTGGAGAAGCACTTTCATTTATCCTCAAAGGCGTCGCTTGCTGTACTTGTGTTGGTAGTGTTGTTTGGGGATGTATTTCAGCCATATCCTCATCATCTTCATCATGTGACAAAGAGCTTTTAACATTCATAGTTTTCTCTATGCTTCCATCCCAAGCTTCCTCCTCAATGAACTGAACATCTCTGCTCACAAAAAACTTCTTGGTGGATAGGTTATACAACCTGTAAGCTTTGGATTCCTCACTGTATCCAATGAAAATACATTTCTCCCCTTTGCTGTCCAACTTCTTCCTTAGTTGATCTGGAATGTGTGCATAAGCCACACATCCAAAATATTTCATGTGGGTGACTCCTTGCTTTCTCCCACTCCAGTTTTCTTCCGACTCTCTGTTCATGACTGCTTTTGTAGGGAATCTATTCAAAATATATGCTACATAGTGTACAACTTCAACCCAATAATCATTTGGAAAATGCTTTGCCTTTAACATACTCCTCGCCATATCCATGATTATCCTATTCTTCCTTTCGGCAACACCATTTTTCTGCGGAGTGTACCTAGTGGTAAACTGTTTATGAATTCCATTTTCTCTACAAAAACGTAGAAATTATTTGGAGATATAATCACCTCCTCTATCAGTTCTTAAAAATTTGATATGCAGCCCACTTTGGTTTTCTACAAGTGCTTTGAAATTGCGAAATTTTTCAAACACTTCACTTTTGTTCTTCCAGAAATATGCCCAAGTTTTCTGTTGAAATCATCAATGAATGTTAGAATATAGAGGCTGCCTGCAAGTTATGGAGTTTCATCAGTCCAAATCCGAGTGGACAATTTCTAAGGGTGCTTTCTCTGTGTTGTTTCCCCAAGATGCAACCTTCACAAAGGTTGTCTCGTTTCTCTGTCAATGGTAGTTCCCTTACCATTCCTTTTCTACTCAACATGTTAAGACCTCCAAAATTGAGATGTCCAAATCTCAAGTGCCACAACCAATTTTCATCCTTTGGTTCACTTTGGAAAGTCTCTTGTGTAAGTGCTGCAATTTCAACTCCATATTTCAAAAGTACTTTTATCCTGAGAGGGAACATCCTGTTCCTTGTCATCTTCACTTCAGCAATACATAGTTTGTTGGGTTTTCTATCCATGATGGTGCCTACATCATTCTCCAAGAAAACATTGTAACCCTTTTGAACAAGTTGTCCAATACTTAAGAGGTTACACTTCATTTCGGGAACATAATAGACATCTGCTAGGGTTTTATTTTCCCCTTTCTTTGTAAAGATTTTTACCTCTCCTTTTCCCATAACAAAAACTTTACTATCAATCCCAAGTGTGACTTGTGACTTCACACTCTGATCTAACTTAGAAAACATGGCTATGTTTCCTGTCATATGGTTACTCCAACCAAAGTCTAGAAACCATATATCATCACTCTTTTTTTCAACTATATTACAAGCTAACAACAAATTATCTTGGCTGATATTTTCTCTAGTGAAATTTGCACTAGATCTATTATTCATATCATGTTACTTCTTCCTACATTCATTTGCATAATGACCATATTTTTTACAATAATGACATTGGACATTGGATTTTTCATACCTTTGCCCTTGAACATGATGTTGTCCACTTTGTTGACTGCTGCCTTGGCCCTGGTTCTGATTTGGATTGCTGCCTCTTCCTTGAGTATTTGCTGGACTGTTCCTTCCACCCCTGTTTTGGATTCTACCTCTTCCTCTCTTACTTCCTCTACCTTGACCTCTTCCTCTTCCAAAGGACATATGGGTCTTAAAGGCTTGCTCTAGAGATGAGTTTTCACTTCTACTCAATCTCTGCTCATGTGTTATCAGTGATGCATGTAGTTCATCAACTGAGAAATTTGTGAGATCCTTTGTCTCTTCTATGTTGGTGACAACCACATCGAACTTTGAGGGTAGGACCCTCAATATTTTCTCCACAATCCTCCTTTCTTCAACAATCTCTCCATGAGACCTTATCCGTGTGACTAGACCAATCACATGTGTGAACAATGACTCAATGTTATCTGACTCCTTCATGCATAGATTCTCAAAATCTCTCCTCGACAACTGTAGTTTTGTTGTCTTCACTTTCTCCATGCCTTGATAGGCTGCCTTGAGAGTTTGTCATGATTTTTTGGATGTCTTAGCTATTGCTATCCTTGGAAACACACTCTCAATGCACTACTTGATATAAGAATATGAGGGCTTTAGAATCCTTCTTCTTATAGATCTTCAACAGATCTTTCTCTTCCTGAGTTAAGTTATTAAACTCATTTTCATCTGCTGGTTCTTCAAATTCATTCTCAACAAATTGCCATAAATCTTGTGAGGCAAACATGGCTCTCATGGTTATTTCCCAAGAGTCATAGTTTTTCCCATTAAATTGTGGGAGCTGGGTATTACAGATACCCATGCTAGTGCTGGTGATGGAGTCAGCCATTCTTGCACTCTAAACTATGCTTCAAAATACTTGACTGTGTGTTTAAAAATGACTGACTATCTTCAACAGCAACACAAAAAAACTTGAGAAATACCTTGGATTTTTCCTTGACTAAGTCTTCACTCTACTGGGGAAGCTGCTGCAACAAGAAATCCTTCCTTCAGCTTCTTTAACACCTTCAAAGAGACTAGACAAGCTTTGATACCACGTTGGAAATTTCTGGCAATTTCAAACAAAAATCTGAACAGAGAAAATGCTTTGTTTTTGCCACAGGATAAAAAAAAATTGTTTGCTCGAGATGAAGAACAGACTTTCACACACCAAAAATAAACTTGTATTCATTAATCAAAATTACCAGTTACAAATCTCTTCCTCCAACGGAGGGATTACACCAGTTCCAAAAAGGAAATTTACTTTCTCTCTGCAATAGAGAGTAATACTCTGTTTTTCAAAAATTAACACACTATTGTGTAAATAAAAACTTCTTATGTTTACTGTTGTAAATGTAATTCCTTACATATGTTGGTGCATTTCCATTACATTACATTTCAGAAAAAACATTCACAGTGCTGCGCACTTCACTTCATTGCAATACATTTCAATCTCCCAACAAAATTTGTTATCTCGCGCTGTTGCGCCTCTAAAACTACTTCACACTTCTGTGTTCCTTCTTTACAAATTTACAATAAACAACATAACCCAAAAAAAATAATAATACACTTTTTTTTATGTGCCCATACTTCCGTGTGAAAAAAAAAACAATAAAATTAAAGATCTTACCAATATTTACAAACAATCTACGAATGCAGTAAATTCAATTAATTACATTTATGGAGAAACAAGTGGTCAAAACATAACTTTCACTTCACACAAGTTCAAATGGTGCAGGCCCAATTATTTAATCGAATGGCTATTGCAATCTCCCCGTAGGTCCCATCTTACCGAACTTTACCTGCCGGGGAATGGGTGGTTTTGGAACATTGTTGTGGGCACGTGTCAGCAGCTCGATGTGATCGGAGCCCTCGCAAAGAATACCACTCCACGTGAAAGGTGGTGCAGGTAATCTTCCCTGGTTTTCTGAATTAAATGTGCGGCAGTTCGAAATTACATTTCAACACCCATTACATTCACCAATATATAAAGAACACAATAGAGCCATAAATTTTTTCCAACTAGATTCGGTGTATTAAAATTTTGATAAATAATTTGCAGCGCATTACATTTACTCTTATATAAAGAACAAAACAAAACCAGTAACAGGTCTTCTTTTAAAATGGGGCATCAACTAAGATCTAGCTGAGTATGACTTAGCTATATACAGATATATCAACTCCATAGAGGAAAACTTTTTTATAAATTTTTATGGTTTTTTAATGATATGATTTTGATGGCTTTATATGATTTTGTATAACTGGAGGTGAGGATTGTCAATATATTTTTGTCTCAGATACAAGATAATTTGTTTGGAAAACTTTAATGAATATATTCTTTTATTATTAATGAAAAGAAATCATTTTTAGATTGCAACTCTAATGTTTACCTCGTCAACTATGTATTTTTGGTTCCCCACTTTTAAAATCATGGAGCTACATCTTTACTTCCATTGTCAACTATATATTTTGAGTTCCCTACTTTTGAAAATATGTAGTTACGTCCTGTTTCATCACTACTTTGTTTTTTTAATGCTTCTGTATTATGTATATAAAACAGATAGTAAAATTGGCGTGGTTTTTCAGTCTGCCTTGGAAAAATAACAAAAACAAAAAAAAATTATCACAAGAAAAGATCAATAGAATACAACAACTATTCCTATGGAAAACATAGGCAAAGGGTTTGGAGGAAGTAAATAAAATTGAAAGACAGAGTAATGAAGGAGGGAAAGCAGTAAAAGTGGCTCTGAGGTTGGCACCCAGAAATCCCGGAAGAAAAAGAGGCAGAAAAAAGCAGAATGAGCTACTGATGGAATGTGGAAAGCTCATGGTAGACTCAGGTAAGATGAAAGATCTAACCAGCTACACTTTTACCAATCTTTAATTATGAAGTTCACAACTTGGAATATTAGAGGTCTAGGCAGTAGGAGAAAACAAAGAATTTTGAATAATAGAATGAAACAAGCAGCTTTGGACATAATTTTTGTCCAAGAAACAAAATGCGCTATACAAAAGTTAAAGCAAATCCATAGTAAATGGCTCAACAAATTTGAGTTCATAGAAGTTAAAGCTGGAAACTCAGCATGAGGTATCATAATGCTCTGGAATCCCCTAAAGATTGGAATACTCAATGCAGAGGCATCAAGAAACTATTTATCAGTGGTCATATAGCCTGTAGGTAACAAGAACACCTATCTAGTCACAAATGTTTATGGCCCTCAAAGGTTGGATGACAAAATCATGTTTTTAGATTCCTTGGTAGATCTTCGAGTTAGGTATCAAGGGTTACCTTGGGTCATAGGAGGATACTTTAACATGATAAGATATCTCTCAGAGAAAAAAGGGGGTACAAGAGCTCCAAACAAGGATTCCATAGCCTTCCTAAACTTTTCAGAAAACATGAAGCTAGTTGACATTGAGACAAACAATGGCCTCTGCACTTCGAATAATAAAAGTGGAGGGAATTCCAAGGTAGCCTCTAAGTTAAATAGATTTATGATCTTGGAGCATCTCATGTTGTTAGACAAGGAAATGATTGCAGGAATTCTCCCTTTTAGTGGCTCGGATCACTTGCTAGTGCTAATGGAGATGAAGGGCATAGGCACCCCAAGCAATAGACCTTTCATATTTGAAAACATATGGTTATCAGATCCATATTTTATCAGCAACATTGACAACTAGTTGGCGGGAGATTTGTAGATTTAGGGATCGTCAATGTTCCTCCTACACAAAAGATTAAAGCACATCAAGATTAAGCTAAAAGTTTGGAACAAGGATATTTTCGGAAATATTTTTGCAGGTAAGAAATCGGTTGAAAATAAAATTCTAAAGCTCAACCAAACCCTGATCAAGGAAGGATTTGATAAGAACAAAAATGAACAGGTAGAAAAATACCATCTAGAATGGGAAATGTTGTGTAAACAAGAGGAAATTTTCTGGAAACAAAAATCAAGAGTGCAATGGCTAAAGGAAGGAGAACGCAACACCAAATGTTTTCACAGATCTACCATTGCTAGTTGGAATCGCAACAGGATCTCTTCTATCAAGAATGAGGACGGGCACATCCAGCAAGCCTTGAGGAAATTGAAGCAGTGTTAGTTAAACACTTTACTGGTATAGCCCAACAAGACATCTTAGTAAGGGAGACTTTCATCAAAGACTTCACCAATCACATCCCTAAATTGGTAACCAGAGAGGACAACAATAATCTCAACAGACATATTACTGAAAAGGAGGTAAGCGAGGTACTCAAGGAAATGCAAAATGGCAAACGCCCTGGTCTAGATGGATTCAATGTGGATTTTTTCAAAATTTTGTTGGAACATTGTTAAGAAGGATATTGTAAGGGTAGTGGAAGATTCCAGGATAAATAGAACTATTTTGAAAGCTCTCAACACCTCCTTCATCGCCCTTATTCCAAAACGTGATAATGCCAAAATTCCAGAGAAGTATAGACCCATCGCCCTATGCAATGTTGTTTACAAGATTATTTCCAAGTTAGTGGTCAACAGACTCAAACCCTTGCTGCCTATGATTATTTCAAGTGAAGAATCCAGGTATGTGGAAGGCAGACAAATTCTTGATAACATCATTCAAGCTCACGAGGTGGTCCACTCATTGTCTAGCAAAAAATGAGTGGGTATGATAATGCAATTGGACATAGCCAAAGCTTATGATAAAGTAAATTGGACATATATCAAGCAAATGCTTTCTACGTTTGGTTTTGATCACAATTGGGTCAGATGGGTGATGGCCCTAGTGACTTCTGCCAGCTTCTCAATTTTAGTTGATGGCTCTCTCTCAGATATTTTTCTTCCTTCTAGAGGACTTAGGCAGAGTGATCCGCTCTCGGCTTTTCTCTTCATCCTAATGATGGAAGGGCTGGGGCGGTCCATTAAGAATGCGAAAGAAATAGGTAAAATTCAAGGACTCCAAGTACAAGAGAGTGGGCAGGCTCTGACCCACCAACAATTTGTAGATGACAATGTTACAGGGAATTCCCACAATCAAGGAAGTGCTTGCTTACAAGAAAATTATGAGCGACTTTGCAATGGCATCAGGTATGGTGGTCAATCTTTCCAAATCAATATTTTTTTTCTTTAACACTCACATTGCCATCCAGAAAAATGTTTCCAGGATTCTATGTTTTCAAAGAGATTCCCTCCCCTTGAAATATTTGGGAGTTCCTCTAATGGCTAAATCCTTTGCATAAGAGCATTTTGGATCCGTTAATCAACAAGATGCAGGACAAAGTCAAAAAGTGGAAAATCAGGTCTTTAAATCTATCTAGTAGGCTAGTTCTTGCAAAGGCAGTTCTCCAAGCTATCCTAGTATTTATGCTCTTAGCTCTTCCTACCCAAAAAGGATTCCTACAAAAATGCAGAAATATCCAAAGAGATTTTATTTTTGGGCAAGGAGGAAACTAGGAACAAATGGGCTTTAGTTTCTTGGGAAAGGATCGGCAACCCTGAGAACCAAGGAGGCCTAGGATTGGATGATCGAAAGATTCTCGGTAAGGCTCTCAGAGCCAAACTTTGGTGGCAGTGGGTCAAGGATCCTAAGGCTCAATGGGAAAGCATTTGGAAGGAAAAATATGCAAGCTCCTGGCACTCCTCTGAGCTAATAAGAATGACGGGAAACAAAAAGGGCTCTCCTATATGGAACAAAGCCTGGGAGAACAAAGGAGTGGTACAAAATAACAGCTTCTATGAAATAAGAAATGAAGATCACACACTTTTGTGGGATGAAAAATGGCAGCAAGAACCAAAACTTTTGACAGAGGATTTTTCAGAACTCAAGCAGGAGACAGATAACCAAGGACTAGTAAAGTTGAAGGACTTTTGGCAACATATTTGCAATATTGAAAAATGGAGAACATGGAAAATCATAGATGGTAGGGAGGACAGAACCCTCAACAACAAAGCAAATACCCTAAAAATGATGTTGGATCAAAGGATGAGTTTAGTCACTAAAGGGAAGGATCAACTAATATGGGGTAACAACAAAGAGGGAAACTTTAATATTAAGGAAGAAAAAGGTATTCTCCTAGGTCTGGAATCACAAGCTCCAGTCAGATCCTGGCAGAAGCTATGGAGGAATAGGGGTTGGATGAAAATCAAGCTCTTTGTGTGGCTGGTTCACCATAGGAAAATCTTAACCTAGGACAATATTAGAAAGAGGGGTATGTTGGGACCCTCCTGTTGCCAGCTTTGTGAAGCACAAGAGGAGACAATGGAACATCTTCTCAATAGCTGCATTTGTACCTCAAGGATATGGGATTTTTTTACCTCCATCTTCAATCAATCCGATCGAGACAGAGAGAGTATCACAAACTCCATAAACAATTCGAGGGATAATTTTTCAAAGTATGAGGTTCTTAACTTTTCCTGGGCTCTCCTGCCAAGTTTCATAATATGGAATGTTTGGAAAGAAAGAAATAAAGGAATTTTCAAAGAAGAAAATAACCCGTCTCTCCACCTATTGGAGCAGATCTTCAAACAACTAAAAGAGACAATGGGTACAACAGTTAGGGATCTCCCCAAAATTCCTCCCTCAGAAACAGAGTTGAAAATAATCAGGCAGTTGGATATGTAGGGGCTTACTCCTCAACGTTTAAACATGAAAATAATCTTAAGGTAACCAATTGAGGATTTCTGGATCCCCCCCCCCCCGAGAAGACTTTTTAAATTTTAACATTGATGGAGCTTCAAAAAATAACCTTGGAATGGCTGGGTTTGGAGGAGCTCTAAGGGATGAAACAGGAAACATCATCTCCCTCTTCCACTATCATTTAACTAAAGCTGGCAACAACATGGCGGAACTAATGGCTTTGGAGCAATGCTTAGACTTTTTGGAACAAGAAAACAGCCATAAGGTGGTGATAGAAGCTGATTCAGAGTTAGTCATCAACGCATCCAAGAAACATAGTCATGGCATAGGACTGGCAAAAGTAACAAAACATTGGCGTTAATAAGGGGGCTCCAAAAAATTCAAATCCATCTTCAGGGACTTTGTACACTTAAATTTGACCATGTGCGTAGAAAGGCCAACAAATTGGCAACCATCCTAGCCAACCAAGGGGTCACCTGTAAGGACAACAGGAATTCAATGAGATGGCAAGAAATTCCACAAAGGCGGCTAAAAGTTCTTTGCCACACCCAGGTAGAAGAGGATAACAGAGTGTATCAAAACAGAACTAAGGAAGCCAGGACGCAATGAGCAGACTTTTGTAGGATTCACATGGTTGGCCAGGTAGATCAATGGAAGATAGCACTATAGAGGAGGACTCTACAACTTTGATCATCAGTCCACTCAAAAGCCCTAAAGGCGGGTGCTGGGTTTTCATTGGCAGGAGAATGGATGAGAACATTAAATGTTCTTACGGCAACACTTCCCATTCCTCTCATGGCAGGGCTACTAAACCACATCTCCGGTGGTTTTGGTGTGATTTCATCGCTTTCAAGCCAAAGGTGGTTTCGTTTTTTGGGCAGCGATACCTTTCATCACTCAACACGTGGATGAGGGAAGGGTCAGGAAACCACCCTCATCGCACATTAAACTTCAATCAATTTTGAGTGTGCGATATTCTGCTCCACCGTCCGATTATTTCTCGTCCGATCAACGCTCAGGAATGTGCGAGGGTTTGGTGGGGTCGGAGAGTTGACTTTATGTTTCATTTTGAAGCATTTGATTTCTCCAGCATAGGTTTATTCAAGAATTTTGGGAGGCATGGCTTCTATAGCGGTTAGAGAGCAGGCCAACACACGGTTGTTTTGGCCCATAATTTATTATATCCAGTACCCGAAAGTGAGTGGTGGGAACTCTTAGTGGTTAGAGAGCTTTGAAACATTAGAACATCCTACTATTGATGGCATTCTGTAAGTATTCTAAATTATGTTTGACTTAATGAAAAAGAAGGCACGACTCTTTCTTAAGAAAAAGAAAAGAGAATAATGAGAGAGTAAGAACTCTAGTTAAAAAAAAAATTAATAATTTTTTTTATTGATTTTAGTATGATTGAACTTTATTTCAAGAGAGCTATGAAGAACCAAGAGAGATCAAATCTTTTGAGGTGAGAATATCTTTTAGAGAGCACTTGGATTGTGTATAATACACAACTTAAACTTATAATTCCAATAAATCTTTTCCAGATTTGAAATGACTAAAAACTATACCTAAAAACACACCGAAATTAAAATAATGAGAGAGTAACATACTTAAAATGATTTAATAATAATTTCCTTTTATTTAAATATTTTAATTATAACCAAATTTATATTTAATTGTCCAATATTAATTTTATATTAAGAATAAATAACTACAACATTTCTTTATTTCATTATATATATAATAGAGTAAATGTGAACATGTAAAGGACAAATATTTAATGTGGTGATATATATAAAGTCCATACATTAATATCTACAAAATACTATATATATGATTTGAGAACAGGATAAATCAAAACTTTTTTATCAAGTTTTTAAATTAAATAGATATATCTATTTTTTGTTTAATATATTTAATATGAATTTGTATTTCATATCGTACCAACTTTAACTTCCAATAATAATAATACACTATATATAATGATATTCAAAAACTCTTCATAGATATACCAGAATTTTGATATTTAAATATTTTGCTTCTTAAATTTGTTTTCATATATGAATTAACTTACATATATTAAATAAGAATTTATATAACAACATAGAAATATTAATGCCAAAATATAGATCATAATGTATTTTTAATAAATTAAAAAACACAAGAAGAAAAAATAATTCTATTATCTAAAAAGTAAAATATAGAAACTTCAAATAAAAACTAAGAGAATGCATACTTTAAAATCAAAGAAAGAAACTAATTTATATAAAAAAAACATAATAAAAAATGTAAATTATAGTATTTAAGAATTTAATTTGAATTTTACCAAATGTACATAAAAAGTAAATTTGTTGAAATGTAAATTTTTCATCAAATTTTATACTCAAAAATAAAAATCTCTCTAAATACTTCATAAATATTAAATTAAGATAGATCATTTTAAAAAATTTTAAAAATCATATATAATAAAATCATAAATTAACTCTCCTTCAAATAAAAGAAAAACTATGAAGTAAATGAAAGTGTGTCCAAACTAAATATATCCATTTTAACTCACGTTCAATCTCTCAAGATTTCAATATTAATAAAAGTGTGCAAAACTAAATAAATCCATTTTAACTCAAGTTCAATCTCTCAAAATTTAAAAATATTAAATTGAAATCAATGAATTTATTAAAACTATCCAATTAAAATGAATTTAGTTTATATTTATATATAAACCAAAAAAAATTAAAACAATATACCACCCATCTTAACACTTCAAAATTTCCAGGTGTTATAAGACCAAATATAGGAAAATAATCAAAACTGAATGTTATGACATTATGGAGAAATTTATACATTATCATAAAAATGCAGACCCGAAAATTAAACAATGAAAAGTGTTGAACTCTAATCATGAGAAACTAAGCTTATGACTAATTCAAGTTACTCACAAAACTAGAACTAATATTTTCAATGAGTTTTAAGTTATTGACTCATGAATTTGTACTTTGACCTTGTAGTTTACTTGAACCTATACTTGTACTTTACTTGAACCTATACTTGTATTTTGAACTTGTACTTTACTTCAACCTATATTTGAATAGAGAAATTTATAAATTATCATAATCATGTAGATCCAAAAAAATAAACAATGTAGTTTTTTCACTCTAATAATTTGAAACTTATGACTAAAAGTGAAGTCCGTCCCAAAACAAGATTTGAAATATTCAAAAATTTCATGGTTTTCACCTCATGAACCTAACTTGTATCTTGATGGAGAAATTTATAAATTATCATAAAAGTGTATAGGTGAACAATAAACAAGGTAGGTTTTTGCAGTCTAATAATTTGAATTAGAAAATTTAAAATGAAGTTAAATCCCTGAGAAAACTAAAACTAAAATCTTCAAGTAGTTCAAGCTTGTCAACTGATTGAAACATTTGAATGTATTTCCATCCCCATCTTATATTAGCAAGGAGCTTAAATTTATGTATATCGAAATTACCTTTCCCACTAGAGTTAGCCAATGAATGTAATGAATTCTACCGCCACACTTCATTGTGCCCCGCCATCCTCCTCCCGTAACACCTCTTTGCTTCGTCAAATTATGAGATGGCATGGAATCTAGGGACCCACAACATTAACATAAACACACAATTACTCATTTGGGTTATAAAAAAAATGAAGGTGCAATCTTCTCTTGGCTAGGTAGCTGCTGCACTGCTGCACTGTTGCCATAGCATCATATTTTTAACTTGAAAGCTGATTTTTCGAATATTAACTGATATGGGCGCGTTCAGCTCATATTCATCTGATATGATTACTAAATATTTTGGGAATCTCATGTTAATCTGATTACCCAAAATTTTGGGAATCGGCAATCTAAATAAGTTCAGAAACACCGAACATCAACACACAATTGCTCATTTCGGTTATTAAATTATACGAGTATCTATGGGTCATAGAAAAATGATGGTTCCTGCTGCATTGCTGATAAAAGTTGTGTTCGATTCCGAGGAAAATGGCTTTGGGGGCTTTGGAATGCATTTTTCAACACTACGTTGCATCCTTCAACTGCACACCGAGGAGGTTGCGTGGTCGAAGCTGGCAAAGCAGTAGCATTTGCTACCCCTTCGGCAAGCCAAACCTTCAAAAATTTATTGCCTTCACTTTTCACAGAACCTTCCCCATGCAACTGTCATGAATCTTGGCCTCTAGAGATCTAAATTGTGTCTTGCCTTAATCTTGGCGTTTGATTAATGACTTCAGTAAAATTACAAGCAGCCAGGGGAGGCTCGGACAGAGATGAAGGCTCGGACTAATCCCTCGAGAGCCAGTAATGATCATGGTTGTTGCTGGTACCTCCATGACAATTTGATTCCATATTCTTAAATGACTTTCCTGACAGACCCAAAACTAAGCTCGGTAAAATACAGACGCATTTTCACATGAAGAATTTTTACAAATCCAACTATCCAAGATTAATTACATTTCCAAATCTCAAATGATTAAATATTAACGTTGTCTGGACAGAACCTCAACAAGAGAAAAAAAATAAGAAGGCGACAAGGATAGGCATTGATTCAAGAGCCCTTATCTTGTATTCCCAACTCAACTAACATCAGTTCGAGATAGAGGCATGAATCCCAAAAGGGTATATCTTTGAAGAGTTTTGTAAATAAAATATTGGGGAAATTGATATTTTAATTTTTTTTCAGCAGTGAAAAATTGTCTGTTTTATTACTATGGAATAAAACAGTACATATTTATGAAAGACATATTGTTCTCATAAACCTGGGATATACACATCTTTCCATTGTTCATTTGTGCAGTAATATAAGGGACACAACATTATGGTATTTCTTCCTATTTGCATTATATATAAAATCTGAAAAGTGGATCACATCCTTCTCATTTTTGAAGATCTCATACTTAATGGATTCCTTTCTGTATGATTTCCATTCAAAATTAGTTACAAAATTACAGAAAATGGAAAAAAAGAGATAAATATAATATAAACATATCTGCTATAAGGTTTTGTATTTTTTATCCTATTTCAGTGATCTATCTGGGCACTTTTAGAATTTATACTTCTGTCTTCTCAGCGCCAATTTTTATCATGATATGCATGCCTTCTTCTGTGTCCTGTAGTCCCTTTCTGGATAATTCATTTGTTGTTTTGTTATGTGTCCAATAGAAAAATTCTGAAAACAACTCTATACACGCTTTATATGACTCAACCACCAGTATTATGAAGTTTGTTGAATGTTGTTCCTTTTATTAACATGGTCTATTATGCATTTGGAATCCTCAAATATTTATACTGGAAAAATATCTAAAAAACTGATAAACCATAATATACCTGATAAAGTCACTAGTATCAAAATATTGAAATCTTTTGTCCTCATGGCCATGACTTTTTTCCGGAAAGTGTTTCAGATTTACTTTATTCTTGAATTTGTCGTTTGGCCTCTGCATTTTACGATATTCAATTGATATTCGAAACTATTGATGTTTCTTTAGCTCGATGGAGACCGGGATAATTGGAGTGTGTCACTTTATCAATTAATTATATATATTTTTTTCATGGACGTATGTTTCTTAATATTATTAAGAACTAATAATCAAGACTACTCCACAGAGTAGTGTGTATATTTAAATTCTTAAACCGTCTGCTATTTCCATTTGTGGCATTATAAAATCTGGATTATGATCGAAATCAGTATAATAAAAATTATATTATTTTGATGGTAGATTTTAGAATATAAAGTAAATAGATTAATTATTAGATTTCGTTAATTTTCATCAAATTTATGCAGCGTTGATTGCACTTTGTGGCCCCGACAATTCGTTGGAAATTAAAATGTTAAAAGTATTGATTTGTTTCTATAGAGAGAACATTAAAAAGGAGACTAAGGTGGGCGAGGTAGGAACCGGAGCCGATCGAAGATTCACGGTGCCGAATATTAAATGGGCATTCTTATTTTTAAATCCAAGTTATTTTGGCAGCATCATTATTATATAATACATTACATAAATTTAGAATCGAAAGCCATTAGAATGAATCTACTTTCCTTGATCAGATCATTGAAATTTAAAGACGCCAAAAAGTCCATGGATTTTGTGAATTGGACTAAATATGAAACAAGGGGATTTGTGAAACAAGAAGTTCCTGCTAATGCAATTTAAAAAAAAAGTCTACAACTAATGTCTAAGTCAATGTCATCCAGCACACAAAACATTTTTCAAATTACTTGTAAACGAGCACACGCTCTCATGTGAACAAACTACTTGGTATACAGAACATCTTGTTGTGGGTGTTGGTATAGGGGTTGTTGCAACTACTTTTTGTCAAACTACTTGTAGAAGAGCAAACGCTCTCATGTGAACAAACTACTTGGTATACAGAACATCTTGCCATGGGTGTTGGTAGAGGGATTGCTTCAACTAATTGTTGGTTGAATATGTTTCTATAGTTTCAAAAGGAAAGAAATAATTATCACAATGCAGGTCACAACTGACCATGTTAAGAGATAATAAAGCTTGAAAATTTAAAAATGAGAATCAATAGCTCATGTGATTCCTTATCAAACTTGAACTTACTATGTGCAAGCCCACCTTGCACAAAATCTCACACAAATGAATGTTGAAAACACCATGACACACTTAAATACTTTGAGGTTATTTCATTTATTCCACTAGGTAGGTGTTACACAGTAAAATGTCACTGCCATCATGCCAGTCTCCCTACTGTGTTGTGAAACCACATTCACCTATACTCATGCTCCTCAAAATGGCTAAAAAACCCTCTTTGCCTAAGTCAAATACATCATCGCGACTGTTAATCAAATAACCGCGCTGACGGGCGGGGGCAAATGTATCTGATGCGCTGCCAGCGCGGAAGAACACGCTGGTTCCATTTTACGAACAACGCACCCTCTGTTTGTCCTTTTCACGCTAACCAGACCTCCTCTATGTTTGATTTGCGATGTCAGCGCGCCAGCTCAGTGTTTCACCCGCGCTGATCCTGTTTGGGCGAATTTGTTCTAACAACCAGCCTTCCAGATCCCTCCAGACTTGGTTGTTAGCATTGTTGAGGTTGCCATTCTTTCTCTGGCATGTCTGTTCGACTGACCATCCACTTATCTTGGGGGAAAGCTCATCCTTTACCTATTCATGGAGACTCCTTCTCTTTATAAGCCTCCTCCATGGCCCATGAGTAGCTAGTTAGATAGTTTGGAACATATAGACTTTGATTGAGGAATTCTTAGTGCATTTTAGTGCTGCTCTTTGTAGGCATTTGGTGTGTTGTGTGAGGATTTCTTTGAGCTTGAGGAAGGTCATGAGCTTGTTGCCTTGTATGTGAGAGAGAGACCTCTTTGACTTGGGAGATTTGCTTCAAAGGTGAATGCTTGGGAGACATGCTGGCTGGACCCCCTAGAGAAGGACTCAGCGTCAGGACTTCGGTTGTACCTTACTCTACTTTCTGTCAATAAAGATAGATGACTACTCTTATGGTTCCATTTCCATTTGTCCAATGAATGATTAATACAAATTGTATCCTTCCTGACCGATACATAGTTGTCGTTAGTAGATTTTACGCTTGTGTTTTCTCTCTTTGCTTGTGCAGGTGTTCGTCCGCGGGATAGCGGGGAATTGTGATCGGCTAGAGCGAAGGAGCGAGAGGATCATCTCTTCGACGAACATAGCGTTGGAATCCAAGTAGGTTTCTTTCACCCACTTGTTAATTACAACTAGGAACCTGCGGTGTAGCATTGTTCGATTGTTGCTAGACCCCTGTTGGGCTAGTAGGGATCGCATCTATTCGTAGAGGGGATTTACCTATCCAACAATTTGGCGACTCCGCTGGGGAGCTTGCCTGTCCCTTTGTATGTCACCTTTGTTTTGATTATTGCTTCTCTGTCGAGATTTTGGGGAGTGGTTTTGCTGGTGGTTTGTTTCTGGGTTCGCCCTAGGGACTACCTTAATTGCCTTGAAAGCCTGTTCTTTTGGTTTGGAAGTTTTTTGTTCGAATTGATTTGCTTTTCAGCCTCAGCGCGTTTTATCTTAAAACAGTTGCGCTGACAGCGCATCCTGTCTTCTTTGTTGTCCCTGTCATTGCGTTTGTATATTCAGACAGTCACGCTGACCTGGTCTTTCGGGCCAGCGCCCTTTATTCGTGTCCTTCCGCGCTGACAGCGCAAAGTTGCTACAGGCACTTTTGCGTCATCACTTTGTTGCTATAGGGTCACCCGCGCTGATCCTGTAAAAAAGTCTTTTTGGCCATTTTGACCTACTGAACCTCTTGATTTTGGTTTTCCCCTGCTTTTTACACTTGGCTTTTGGCTTGATAACTTTGTTGGACTGTGACTCGCTTGTTTGCGGGGCCTCGTTCCACGAGAGCTCGTTTATCGCTTGTCTGCAGTTTGTGAAAAGCCCTTCTTTTTGCTCTTGTTGCTTGGTTTATGTTTTGTCTTGACTTTTAGCGATTGCTGAAGTGTGTCAGACCATCGTTTGTCTGGTCGTGAACTTGCATCCTTCGGGTGTTTTCTCATCTTCATTGACTTCACACTCAAACCCTAGGACATCTAGTGGTCATGTGTGTCTAGCCTCCCGTCCAAGATTTGGTGTTCTTAGTTGGCCAGCCAACTTCGTTTTTGTTCCCACTTTTTTTTGGTGATTGTTGAGAGTGATTGATTGTGTTCCAAGCGGTTTGCTTTCCTCCGTTGAATTCCTCATTGTCTTGTTGAGCTTAAATTACAATAGCTCATAAGCCTTTGTTTTCCTTTGATTTAGGAAACTGGTTTTAGGGATTTGGGAATTGTCTTGTGTGCATTGGATGATTTAGTTTTCACTTATTGTAGCTATCTCTCTAATTTGTTTGAAAAGAACTTTTATGTCATTGAAAAAGTAGAGCAAACTAGTATCTTTTGCATTGATAGTCGGAAAGAAAAGAGCATTTCCTTGTCTCGTGTTTTTCAAAAGAAAAGTTTCGTTTCCTTGCTATGAGTTGCATTAGGTTGCGTCCTTGCTTGAATTTGTTTTGTTTGGTTGAAAAATCCTTAACTCTTATTAGCTAGGATTCATCGAACAAAACGATGATCTTTGGCATATAGTTGCATTTAGGTGTTTTTGAGAGATCATACGGTAGGACCTCAAACTCAAACTTAATTCAAGATCAACTGTAAAAT